>QNUK01000215.1:535000-637500 GCA_013621035.1 Clarias magur
TAACCTTCTGTCTCCCGAGCCTTCTAAAATTACATGGGGCGTTCAAGTCAAACTGGGATTTTTGAGTAAAACTCCCTTTATTTCTCTGTATAATCCCCTGCTACACTAATGCACTTATCTCAGTGTTTCATGAGAGCTTGGGCACCATCAAGGTAGAAAGTTTTCTCAGTATCCTGGAGATGGGACTGCTTTCTGAAACACGCTGGCCTCCCAGGAACTCCTTGTTTTTTGAGGTTGCCCTAAACTGATTTTTTTTTTTAATCTAGTGTGTAACACTGGAAACATGACAGCCTCTGTGCTTTTTTTTTTTTTGTCAAGTCACGCTCTTTAAGATCACTCAAATTCAAAAAGTCGTAGCATTCACCATACCAGTACTTTAAACACACTTCACAAGGTCATAAAAAGAAGCCCAATGGGAGGTAAAACTCCCAACCAGACTTTTCCAGATTGTTACAGAACGTGGTGCATTCAGATATGAACCTGACACCTTAAGTAACAATTTATGTGAAGGGGTTCGGGTCTGAAGGGAGCTTAAGGGTGTACCGGTGGCGATGGATTCAGGTAGCGACCACACACTGCTAGATTTGTAAATTGTTAAACCTGTTAAAACCTACAAAAGGTTTCACTCTCAAACTAATCTCCGAATAGAATACATTTCTGGAAAAAAAAGAAAAAGAAAAAAATTGGGAACGCTAAAGTGATTTGTCTTTCTGAAGCACTTCAAACAATTCAGTAAACTATTAATGAATCCTTGATTTTATGAAATCAAATATCCTCCTAAAAGTTCATCTGAGACCTTAAAGAGGGCCTTTTATGCAAAATTCACATTTTATTGTGCGAGACAAAAATGTAAGAAAAAGACCAATTCCCTGCTTTTTGTTCCTTTTCCATTTTTTGTACTGTATTATACAAAGCGATAAAATGTCTCCCTTATTGTGACCTCATATAAGAAGAGCCCCTCGCCCAGCACAGCTCCGCTATCCTCATGAGGGGCGTGGCTCACCTCTAGCTCATTTAAATGTCCTCGCGCTTACATTATGAGGCGGAGCATTGACGCACATGTCCTGAGACTTGTGCTAACTTGTTAAAGAAATTGTTGAATAGAAGACCTTCGAGAGTTTGCTTGAGATTTGTTCCCTTTGCCGGATCATAAAAGTATTTCTTTACGAGAGCCGTATCTTTATAGGGCCGTTTTACAGAGCTACGCATCCTCCACTGTATAAAGAACCCTAGAGGGATCCATGTGCGGTGGAAAACCCGAAACGAACCCAAACGCAACGTTTAGGGGTTTTGTTTTACGTTTTCTTTCCTGGAGCACTCACCTCATCAGACTCGTCAGACAGAGTCTTCAGCAGCATGGGGAACAGACTGTCTGTATGCCGGAACATCTGCACACAACACACAGGTTAGACGGGTTTAAAACCTCTCACACGTGCATGTTAGAGGACGCGTGAATCCTGGGAGATCTCCGTGTTGGCTCTCACTTTGCGAGGTGTTTTGATGTAGAGATGATACAGCCACTTCAGGACAGCGATACGCGTCATCATTCCAGTTGAAGAGTCGTGTAAATGTCGGTCCAGGACCTGCACGATGCTGTCGAGGTCCAGGGTCACGTGCGTCCTGTCATTTCTACAGGGACAAGAGAGGACACGCACGCACGCACAGATTATTCACGTTCTTCTCAGTGCTGAAGGTACGGTACGCTCTACTGGATCCTGCATTCTGATTGGTCAAGATGGTGAAGGTTCATTTTGATGCACTGTACTTACGGCTATAATTTATATCACAGATTTAGATCTAATTTAGACTCCTGGTTACTGTGTTATCATTTCCATAGCAACAACTTGGTCAAAGAACTGTACGGTGGATGCTCAAGGTGGAGTAAATGGATCCTTTGGTTTTCTTAAGGACATGTTTAGGTTTATATTTATGGAATGAGTCTCCAGTTTCAGCCCTCTGTTTCTTAACACGGGTGAGTCTTAGGGAGAAAACACTTAATAACATGACACTGTGCCTTTTTGTCTTAAGGAGAAAAGGGAATCGGGTCTTGTAGGGACGTTAATCACCAATCACTCACGGTATGATATTATCACGATGCCTCTGTGCTGAATCTACAAGTATCACAATTTTAGAAATATCCTAAATTGATCTTACATGTTCCCCCTAGTTTATCGTTGGGGGTGGCGTTACACCCTGGGAGAACAGCTCTATCCGCTCCTTCTGTTTGCGTGAGCTCACAAAAACACCCATAACTGCCTGTAGAGCTCTGATTGATGCGAGAGCGCCGTGTGCCTCTCATCCCACCCCGCGGAGAAAGCTCGGCCAATCAGCTCTCTCCGGGTCCCCGGAGGTACGACATCACCCGGCGAGCACTCATAACTATTATTTCTAAACAAACGTAGCAAATTATTCACTCCTACCACATGGGATGAAAATGTGTCATAGTTCAGAGTGCGCCACCCGTAGGATGATAAAGAAACTGCGACGTGTGATCTCCTCAACGCCTCCAAAGCTGCAAACCTCAACTTGACAGTGAGCGCGCAGGTTGAGTGGCTGCGAGCACGTGGGCATGTGCGGCTTATAACACATGCAATTTTCAAATGATTAACACTGGTTGTGCTTTAAGCCTGATGTGTAAGCGAGTGGGTTTGAGACTGATTCGCTCACAGAGTTTGGAGAAAAAGGCGTTTAACACACACAAGATTTTTAATAATGTAACGTCATAGAAGTGCGTCTCTGTTCTGCGCCACTAGGAAGCCTCTGGGTACAGAATCTGTAATATCTGAGGTTATATATTCTGGTCACATTTCGCCTCTGATGTGTCAAATGGACACATGAATCATATGTACGTCTGTTCTGAGATCATTTACACATCAGTAAAATCGCCATACCCTGTTGGTGTGAAGAAGGAAATGTTGCTTAAACCCACTGTCTCCTGAGAGGCGTTTAGTGAATCTGAAAAAAGAAAGCGAAAAATTTGACATTTTTAAAAGTTGCTCATATAAAACTTTTTAGGTCTCTTACAGAAGTTAAATTTTAACAGCTGTTCACGTCTCCATGCTTCTGTACAGAAATCTGTGGAGCCTTTGAGTTAGTAAACTAATATATTCAAATATTAATTAATTATTTGAAGTAAATAGATCAACTTTTTGTCATTTAATAGCCAAGATAATTAAAAGGGAAAAGTAGTGCATAGGCCGGGAATCGAACCCGGGGCTCCCACGTGAGTCGAGAACGCGACTTCTGAACCACCATCAGGGATTCGCCGTAGATCCCGATCGCCCCCTGGTGTTTGAAAACGTCATTGCAACATGTACAGTCATTTACGCAACATGTACAAAAACAGAGATTTCTTTAAAAGGGGCGAATAAGCATCAGATAAAAGTACACGGACGTGAATGTAACGTAAATAAAACTGTCATTTGAGAATATTTTGTAAACATTTCCGCTGATATACATCGCTTTGCCGCGTTGCAATGACATTTTCATACACCAGGGGGCGATCGGGATCTACGGACAAGCATCGGCAGCGGCTCCACGTGTTCGATTCCCGGCCATTGCACTACTTATTCTTTTGATGATCAGATTAAAACAAAAACAAAAAACCAACAACAAAAGAAAAAGCCAGATTTATATATTTTTATATTAATTATTAAATGAGAATTCAGTATTTATTTCAAATCATATCACAATCCCGTTTATTTATATAACAATTACGTAACAACGGAGAGGTTTTTTTAATAAAAAAAAATAATGTAATAAAAATAAAAAATAAAAACAATAAGAATAAATTACTTTTTTATTTACATTTTTTGCAGCAGTCTTAACACGCCCTCTGGCGCATGAAGGCAGCAATGGAAAATAAAAAAAAAACGACTATATTCTATAATTTGACCTGAAACGTGACACGTTTCTTGTTAATTAATTATATTTTTCACAATATTCACTAAATAGCTACTCTAATTTCAGATTACTGCTAGAAAAAAAGAAAGAAAAGAAAAAAAAAAAGGCACCATGCAGTCACACCTTCTTAAGCCAAAGGGGGACGTCGCGTTTCAGGCCAGCATTGGTGGTTCAGTGGTAGAATTCTCGCCTGCCACGCGGGAGGCCCGGGTTCGATTCCCGGCCAATGCAAAACCTTACTTTTCATTTTTCTGTAATTTAAGTACTTAAGACACATTTATTACAAATAATATGTATATTAAATTGATAGTTACTGAAATACTTGTTTTGGGGAACGGCTGAATTGAACTTTAGTGTGCAAACACACACACACACACACACACGCACACACACACTACAAAAATGATGCATGTAGCCTTCACAGAGCTTCTCAAAATTGTAAAAAGTAAGGAAATAAATGTTGTTCCTCTGCTCTCGATGGGTTGGCACAGTGGACCATCTGATCCGGACACCCTTCCTAAAAGAACCCTCGCATTTTATTCGGGCTTTGAACCATCACCGCATGCAGTGAATCGGGTTTGGGCAACGGGTGGGAATTGAACACGGGCCTTCCGCATGGCACCATGAAACAGGAATTCAATAATAATAATGATAACATAATATAATGAGCATCAGGTAATTGAGCGATTAGTTACCATTACACACACACACACACACACACACACACACACACACACAAAGGTGTCACTGACTCACCGTTAAGATCCACTTCAGTCTTAGTGGCCGTGTCTGTACTCATAGGAGAGCTCATCGTCTGTGATTCATCATCTTCATCATCCTCGGGGGTCACAAGCTTCATGAGGCTGTGGTTGCAGGCGCTTGCCGCCTCTTTAGTACCTGTTCGGAGCGGGTTAAGGACATGGCACGTGGCTTTTTGGGCAATTAGCGATGTTCTTACAATGTCAGGAGGGTTTGAGTTTCATGGTAATCAAATTGAGCGGTCATTATTTTAGATTAGATTAGATCAACTGCTCTTTAACACAAATATCTAATCAGCCAATCAAATGTCTGAGGCACAAAGACATGTCCAAGACCAACTGCTGATGTTCAAACCGAGCATCAAACACATGTACACTCACTCTCACTACAGGCAGTTTGGGAACACCAATTAGATATTATAATCTGCAGGTCTTTGGACTGTGGGAGGAAACCGGAGTGCGCTGAGGAAACCCACCAAGCACGGGGAGAACATGCAAACTCCATGCACACAGAGATGGGAATGGAACCCGGACCCTGGAGGTGCAAGGCGGCAGAACTAACCACTACACCACCGTGCCGCCTTAAATTTATAATATATATATATATATATATATATATATATATATATATATATATATATATATATGTATTTATTAATTTTTTTCTATATTGGAAATTCTTTCTTTGACTGATTTTAGGGAATATAATATTTTGAGATTTTTATGTGCTGTATGCCTTAATTATCAAATAATAAAATAAAATAAAAGGCTATATTAACTTTTTCACCTTATTCTCATTTTGTATGCGATGCTATCAAACTGTTGTGGCACATTGTAAGGGAGAAAAAGGCATTTGCTGTTACAGTAAAATATTTTATAATGGCACATCCAATTTCCCCCCGAATGTTTTTGTAATAGCATTTTTCAGACAGAATAAAACCGTAGCTGTGCCTGTCCAAATGCATGGCAAAATGTCTATATAAATAAAGTCTGCAGGGGTGGTGGAGTCCAGATCAGTGGGGATGAAGGATACTCTTCTTGCGGTCATCGTAGGATAAACAGGGCAGCACTGCTGTTAGAATGCCGGAGGAATAAGGCAGGACCACTCGGCCTGCCAGCTGGATAAACTCCCTCATCCAGGTCATAGCCGTCAGCTGGATCAGATCGTTAGCTGATCGATAGAGACGGAGAGTTAGATCAGGTTTTTCAGAATAGTTTTAGAAATTACTGCTCAAAAACCAGGACATATAACTACGAGTGCTTTTTTTTTAATGGAGAGTTTGTGGGTTAGTGTGTTAGTAAAGTTCCAGTGTTCATTTTACTGATGAAAGCCGAGGCACCAATTTCAATTGCACCAAGTGGATTTAATTAATTATTCCTTTATTTCTTTCCCCCCCGATTCGTGACCTTCTGTTGTGGTGCCTCCTAGACAGATGAAACCCCAAATGACCGAAAGTCATTCAAGTCAAGGATTTACCTTTATTAAGCGGCTCTAATGTAGCAAATTTGCTCATTAGAATAACATTCCCTATGAAGAAGATACAGCATGTTCACAAGACAGTATAGTATTATAGTACAGTACAGTACAGTACGTAGTTGATATTTTTAGTACCAGAGAAGGCGAAAGGATTTGGGAAGCCAGTAATAGTATTGTGCGGTTATAAATCGATCGGGCTCTCCATTTAAAACAGGAAATGACTACGTCTAGTGCTGTAGAATTCCAGAAGATTCTCACAGGTCTTTATACGGATGATACGCTTTGGTTTCCGAGATGCAATTGAACCGAGCGCCGCTGCCACTTACTCATTTTGGAGTCATCGGACACTTGGCAGTGGATGACCAGGATGTTGGCCATGTCGGCGAACTTCACACTGGACGGCGTTTTCTTGATTTCTTTGAGAAACTCTCCTAAAACCACCTCGCACCTACAACACGGAACGCGCGAGTGCCGGATGAGTAAAGCGCGAGAAGCGGATGCGACAAAATATCTAAAGAAAGAAAGAAATGACGATAATTGTATTGCATTCCTACATGCGCCTGATCTCTTTGCTGCTGTCTCCGAGGATCTGGAAGAGGCCGTCTAGGATTTCAGGCAGATAGTCGAGCAGGTTGATGTCTGGAACCGACTCCAGCACCAAGATCTGAGGAGACATTAGCACGTCAGGGGGATTAAAACAGTTAGCAGGAAGTGACCGGGATAACGTTCGGATCTCCCTCGATACGAGCGACTCACACAGTGGGAATGGATCCTTCACCGAGATGAACTCGTGCAGAAATCATACTGTACATACACACTGAGCCTCCTTCTGTGGATCGATTACATTACTTACACATTATTATCATAATACATCTACATCTAGGCATTTGGCAGACGCCCTTATCCAGAGCGACTTACATTTCTATCTCTAGGACATAGGACACATCTCTGTACATCACAATGACCTACAAATGAATGCCACGTCTCATGTGGGAAATTTCGCTGGCCCACTTCCTGCGAAGTGATGAACCATGGTTCAGTTGTTCCCTACACCACTCTCAGTTCCCCCTGAGCTGAGCTGAGCTGAGCGGTTTCTCACCTACGGTTTGAATCTTCCATAAGATGCCTCGATACCCTGTGCAGTCCATTTCCAACGCCGGAAAACACGCACGGAGGCCACGCCTCCTTCACTGAGATTGACACACCGAAGCCACACCCTTGCCACACCACGCGTCCTTCAGAAGCCGCTGCTCTACTCACCCATGAGATGATGAACTGGCGAGCGTACTGGTTGTTGGAGTAAATCCTCTCGCGCAACAGAGGAACAAACGCAACCAGGTCGAACTTGTTGCTTTCCGTCACGATGTCCTAGACAGACAGAAAGCGCTCGTGAAATGAAGTCACGACATCATGATTATCACTGCTGTTTGAATGAACGGTATTTTTAGGTTTACTTTCAGCAGGCGATCGAGCAGCTCGGAGCCGCTCTTCACGTTGGGGTCCGGGTCGGCTGCCAGCTGGGAAACAGATAAACAGTGTAACGCTGAGTTGAAAACGGCATGGCAAGACGTGACACTGAGCTCCAAATGCCGTAGACAATAGTAGCTTTCTGTACAAAAATATACAGTACAGTGCCTAGTACCTGGTTCAATTTGGTGGAAAAGGGTCATCACTGAGTTTTTCCTTGTCACCGTCGCCGGCCGCTTGCTCATCAGGGACGATACACTCGTGGACAAAATTGTTGGAAAACTCACAATGGTCACAGAAATAACTTTAATCTGACAAAAGTAATCATTAAAAAAATATTCTATGAATGTTAACTAATGAAAGTCAGACATTGCTTTTCAACCATGCTTCAACAGAATTATATAAAAAAAAATTATAATAATAAACTCATGGAACAGGCCTGGACAAAAATGATGGCACCCCTAGAAAATACTGAAAATAATGTGACCAAAGGGACATGTTAATTCAAGGTGTGTCCACTAATTAGCATCACAGGTGTCTACAATCTTGTAATCAGTCAGTGGGCCTATATATAGGGCTCCAGGTCGTCACTGTGTTGTTTGGTGACATGGTATGTACCACACTCAACATGGACCAGAGGAAGCGAAGGAAAGAGTTGTCTCAGGAGATTCTAAAGAAAATTATAGACAAGCATGTTAAAGGTAAAGGCTATAAGACCATTTCCAAGCAGCTAGATGTTCCTGTGACTACAGTTGCACATATTATTCAGAAATTTAAGATCCATGGGACTGTAGCCAACCTCCCTGGACGTGGCCGCACGAGGAAAATTCATGACAAATCAAAGAGACGGATAATCCTAATGGTAACAAAAGAGCCCAGAAAGACTTCTAAAGAGATCCAAGGTCAACTTCATGCTCAAGGAACATCAGTGTCAGATCGCACCATCCGTCGTTGTTTGAGCCAAAGTGGACTACATGGGAGACGACCAAGGAGGACACCATTGTTGAAAACAAATCATAAAAAAGCCAGACTGGAATATGACAAACTACATGTTGACAAGCCACAAAGCTTCTGGGAGAATGTCCTATGGACAGATGAGACAAAAATGGAACTTTTTGCCAAGGCACATCAGCTCTATGTTCACAGACGGAAAAATGAAGCATATGAAGAAAAGAACACTGTCCCTACTGTGAAACATGGAGGAGGCTCTGTTATGTTCTGGGGCTGCTTTGCTGCATCTGGCACAGGGTGTCTTGAATCTGTGCAGGGTACAATGAAATCTCAAGACTATCAAGGGATTCTAGAGAGAAATGTGCTGGCCAGTGTCAGAAAGCTGGGTCTCAGTCGCAGGTCATGGGTCTTGCAACAGGACAATGACCCAAAACACACAGCTAAAAACACCCAAGAATGGCTAAGAGGAAAACATTGGACTATTCTAAAGTGGCCTTCTATGAGCCCTGACCTCAATCCTATTGAGCATCTTTGGAAGGAGCTGAAACATGCTGTCTGGAAAAGGCACCTTCAAACCGGAAACAACTGGAGCAGCTTGCTCATGAGGAGTGGGCCAAAATACCTGCAGAGAGGTGCAGAAGTCTCATTGACAGTTACAGGAATCGTTTGATTGCAGTGATTGCCTCAAAAGGTTGTGCAGCAAACTATTAAGTTAGGGGTACCATCATTTTTGTCCAGGCCTGTTCCATGAGTTCTTTTTTTAAAATAATTCTGTTGAAGCATGGTTGAAAAGCAATGTCTGACTTTCATTGGTTAACATTCATAGAATTCTTACTTATTATTACTTTTGTCAGATTAAAGTTATTTCTGTGACCATTGTGAGTTTTTCTTTCATTGACCGAAGGGTACCAACAATTGTGTCCACGTGTGTGTATATATGTATATATTTTTTTTATCCTCTAAAGTTGCTATGGTATACATTGACCATTGTTACAAGCGCTATAGAAATGATATCGAATTGAAATCAACTGAATCGAGCTTGTGTTAATTATGAATAAGGACAATGAAGATGAATACTCTTTAATAAGCTGTTGTGCTGAAACAAATAAAAAAAAAAAATTCTGGCAAAAATCTAAAAACCAAGTGAGAGTGACGTTAGCTAAAGAGTAAAGCTGGCAGACGGCAATTGGGGCAGTTACGGTTGAAATATTAAGCAAACAGAGATGAAGGCTGTGGTGTTGGGGGCGTGGTCAAGTGGGAGCAGAGAAGAGTGAAGTGGGAAACGACACACACCAGACCAGAATGTGGCTATTGTGTGTGTGTGTGTGTGTGTGTGTGTGTGTGAGAGAGAGAGAGACAGAAAGAAAAACAAGATGAGAGCAGAGCGAGAGCCTGTCTCTGTGTGTGTGTGTGTGTGTGTGTGTGTGTGTGTGTGTGCAGTTAAAAAGGTTCACCAAGCACAAAGTTAAATAAAACTCACAGAAAACAGAGGCACTGGTTCACTAGTTAATCACGTTCTCATCACGCGTGTGTCGTTTCCCACTTTACCTGATTTCCACTTGACCACGCCCTAACACATCTTTTCCCCCTCCAGATTCTAGTCAGTGGCTGTTTTTCGGCCTGAGTTAAGAGTGAACTCTTCATACACTTTAGAGTTTTGCAGTCGGTAAAGTGCTGCAATCGTAGCATGAGAGAGTTTTGAAGTGGGAGAGCGACTAAACTATTACAAAATGTATCAAATCTGATGATTATACACTCATGCATGAGGCCATCTTTGGCCTTAGCCAATATACAGCACGCCTATTTTATTACACACGGCCTAAAATTATACTCATAAAGTGAGTGATGACTGATGAATACTGAACATCTGTCTTTTGCCCGTTTGTCCAATTCCTTTCTTTCTCTCGCTCTCTCTTTTTAAACTGGTTTTATAAGAAGATCAATGTCAAGACATCATTACCCCAAACTCAATCAAGACTCAAGACTAAAGCATTTAACCTCGGGGGTGTGCTGACTAGTTAGACATTAGTTGCATTTCAATGCAAAACAAGCATAAAATATGAATGAATTTGATATATTGAGATATTTGTGTATAATACTAATTATACTGTTATGTATGTAATGTAATGTAATATATATTAAAAAAAGAAACAAAACGGGAAGAAGCAGGAAATGATCACACATGCGTGTGTGTGTGTGTGTGTGTGTGTGTGTGTGTGTGTGTGTGTTATTGGAGTAGACCACTTCCTGAAAGTAGCCTAGTTCATATTTCTCTTTTTCAGGGGACGGATCCGAGTCCCTGGCTACGCTCCCGTTACCAGCCTGAAGCCTGACGTTTTTTTGCTTCTGCACATGCTTGGGACGCTCGCTAACGCTAATCAGTCCGCACCGGCAGCGTGGGGATTTCATAGCATGGTTGTAATACTGATCGTGAGCCGTCATGACATGAAAATCCAATCTGCCCAGAGCGAGGGGTTTGGTTAACAGCCCGTATGAAACTGAGGGGGATGTGACCCCCTGTCCTCACCACCATCCACACCCCTGTCTGCAGTACGGTGCAAAACTCTTGTTCCCGCTCATTTCTTCACATTTTGTTTCCAATGAGTCAGGTATTTTTAACGACGTCATGAGGTCGCCTTGCACCTCCAGGGTCCGGGTTCGATTCCCGTCTCTGTGTGCATGGAGTTTGCATGTTCTCCCGTGCTTGGTGGGTTTCCTCCGGGTTCCTCCCCCAGTCCAAAGACATGCAGGCTAACTGAGATTCCCAAATTGCCCATAGTGTGTGTGTGTGTATATGTGTGTATGTGTGTGTATGTATGTGTGTGTGTGTGTGTGTGTATGTGTATGTGTATGTGTATGTGTGTGTGTGTGTGTGTGTGTGTGTGTGCCCTGTGATGGATTGGCACTCTGGCCAGGGTGTACTCTGCCTTGTGCCCCAAGCCTCCTGGGATAGGTTCAAGGCCCCCCCTGACCCTGAATACAGGACACAGCGGTGTAGATGATGAGTGAGTGATTGAGTGAGTGAGTGAGTGAGAACGCTATGTTTTTTGGATCGTCCTCCGCAAGAGCCCAGATCTTAACATTATTGAAACAGTGTACGATCATCTTGATAGAGAGCGGAACAAGAGGCAGCCAGAGTCTAAAGGAGAGCTTTGCAATGTGTTTTAAGAAGCCCGGAGAACTATTCCTCACACCAAATCTTCCTTAAAAGGGTTCAGGCTGTGTTGATCAATAATGCCAAATTAAATGAACCAATTATTAATTTTAAAGCGCTTGCAATTCATCTTCTTATATCGATGGTTGATTAAATATGCAGGACACAACAAAGCAGCTAGAGTTTAAACGCCGACACCTCTTATCATCATCATCATCATCATCATCAACGTTACCTTACTAAGGCCATCGAACAGCACGTTAAAGTGAGGAAGCACGGCTCCCCGGGCCACCTTCACGATGTTGTAGAGAGCTTCACAGGCGTAATACCGCAGGCGGCTGTCCGAGTCGTTGAAGCAGGTTAGCACCGGCTCGATCAGCTCTTTCAGGTACAAGCCGGAATCCTGAAGACACCGAACACATCGTCAGCTACACGGATAATCCTCCGACGAAAGAGTGTGTTTTAATCACGGTAAAATAACTGTGTTATGGAACAATGAGGATGCCATGCATGTGCCAGTGCCACACAGCGCTCAGATCAATCTCTGATGCCAAAAGGATGACATCACACACTGAAGATATAAAATGTGCGATCTTATACAAACTGAGCTTTGTATACAGTAATTGCAACTTTCAACTTTTTTTTGAAAAAAAATCCAATAATTAAAAATATGACGTTCTTATGAGAAATATACGAGTATCAACAAAACATGAGGGTCCATTTAAACATTCCATTTAGCCACACCCACAAAACTCCATAAAAGGTCAAGCTCACAGAGAGCTGCAAACGGCAAATTGAGGACTAACCAGTAATAGAGAATCTCATAAGCTCTGCACGGGCTAAATCTGGATGTACTGACGTCGGGCATAGCAGCTACAGACACACAATAAATCTTTTTTTCGCCATTAATAATTTGTATTAACTTATAGATTTGGTTTGAATAATGCTTTTTAAAACATTAATATTGAAGGAAAAATGTGAAGATCAGCTTATCATCGTGCACAGAGTCAGGATACAGTATAACTCAGGATCTGAAAAGTCTTTATCCCGAACTGGATTTCCTAGAATTTCTCATGAATAACTCGTATCCTGTATATACTGTACAATCTTCAAGCCCCGACTGTGTACATGTTAAACACCCTGTAACACACACAGGTATCCTCTCTGTACAGGTGCAGCGATGCGCGTACTTTGCCGAGAGCGATGGAGCAGGCAGCCAGTCCGATCAGACCTCCTTTCCGGCTGTGTGGGTGCTGCGAGAGTGCGAACTCTGCCGCCAGGATCTGGATGACATGTCTGATCTGAGTCGAGTTGTTCTGAGCCACAAACTCCCGCACGAGTCTGCAGTGAGAAACACACATACACACATCATTACAAAGACTAAATGTTTCACTCCTTTAATTTGAGATGGGTTTTTTTTAACAGCCTCAAGGCTACGTTTTCCTGAAAGCCAGACTACGAAAGCGGATCACTAAACCAGAATAAACGCAGCGAGGCTTCACTTCTCGTAACGGTGCGACATTTCACATCATCCCACACAAACACAGCAATTGTGAAAGAAACGCTCTTAAGACTTTCTGTCATATTTACAACTTACAGACAGACAGACAGACAGACAGACAGACAGACACACACACACACACACTATATGGTCAAAAGGATTTGGCCAAAACTGTTAGATATTGAAAAAGGGTGCTTGAAGTAAAGAGCAAACTTAATGTTTCAGCATACCAAGACATCTTGATTTCAACTTTGTGGCAACAGTTAGGTTAAGGCCGTTTTCTCTCCTTGCTCTGCACAAAGCAAGGACTATAAAGACATGATTTAAGGAGTTCAGTGTGGAAGAACTTGACTGGCCCTAACACAGAGCCCTGACCTCAACCCCATCGAGGGCTTTTGGGATGAACTGGAACGAGATCAAGATCAACTCAAGTCAACTAGGCCTTTACTGTCATTTCAACCATATAGAGTTCAGTACACAGTAACACAAAACAGCGTTCCTCCAGAACCAAGGTGCTACATACAAACCAAATTTACACCATAAATTATCAAAGAAACCATTCTACGGTACTAAACTAATGATCACACAAAGTGCATGTGCGACTGAGCAGCAACATGACAACATTACACGACGGAATATACTGTAATAGTGGGTTGAGCACAGGTAGTGCAAGTTAACGTCCTGATCGAAGCCTGCGAAGGGCCAGGCCCTTCTCGTCCCAACATCGGCACCTGACCTCGTAAACGCTCTACAGAACGAACGGCCGCAGAAACACCTTCCCAAAAGAGTGGAAGCTGGTATAGCTGCAAAAGGAGGACGGACTCCAGACTGGAGTGTCCAGGTATGTATGTGGATGTGATGTCATTGCAGGTTTGACCATATAGTGTAAATATAGACACATTCACCCATCCACTGAACCATGAATCAGCGCACGCCTTTGGACTGTGGGGGAAACCGGAGGAAACCCAAAAAGACGGGGAGAACCAGAAAATTTCATCTGTATGTTTCCCACATCACATAGCTCAAAGATGTGTGTGTGTGTGTGTGTGTGTGTGTGTGTGTGGGCGTGCAATGGGTTGACATCCTGTCCATGTGAACGGCTCCGGCACACCGTCCCACGACCCTACACACACACACACACACACACACACACACACACACGTTTACAGGATAAGCAGTACATGGCATGAATAAATTAGGAATTTCATGAGCTTTAAAGGAGAAGGCACTCATTCAGGTCGGATCACGTGACCAGCCTCGTGCTAGTATGTGATTTGTTTTGTTTTGTTTTACATTACAGTCTACTTCACACTCACTTCTCGATCTCCAGTGCGGCCACTTTCCTTTTCTCATACAGTTTGTCATTGAGAGCTCTCACAATGTTCGGAGTCAAAGGGGAAAAATCTTTCTCCGTGTTCATTTTCCCTACAAATAATAATAATAATAAGAAGAAATATATATATATATATAAATAGCTGTTCTTCCTTATTCAGTGCTCAGCCTCTTCATAGGGTGGTTATAACGCTATTAATCCTCTGTACAGGACAGGACTTCATCCAAATGTCTCGAGCTGAAGGAGGAGAAGAGAAATTAAGCCTGATTTCCAGGAAACGTTACTGATCTCAGATCAGATGAATGACGAGACCTGGAGCAGCACGAAGCACGTCCACTTCCGCGTTTATATCGCACTAAAGACCGCAAAATAAGAAATAAAAAGTGCGCGACCCGAGCACTGTTCGATAAGTCTGCTCATTCAGGTGGAGCAGTATCCGCTTGCTCACATGATTCCTCCGGACACAACGCAGGCAGCGTAGCCGAGTGCAGATCAGCCGCTTCCGCATCCGCAGGCTGACTAGCCGATCCCAGAGCGGGCTGGTGTGTCGAGCCAGGAACGGATCTACTGTACAATCAAATGAAAATGCTAGCTTAAATAATTAATACAATTTTAAGTTTAATAATGAGAAAAGAAGGTGACATATAAGACAAAATGTGTCGATTTTACCACAACAAAGTAACACTATCAATGATTTGAATTCGACTATCTAAATTATTTGATGTCGAGCCAAGAATGGATTAAATGAAATGACAATGCTAGTATTCCAAAATAAAGGATCGAATTACATGAATAAGGTTTAATATAAAAAAAAATCTAAATATAATAATGCTAAACTCATTATCGATAAGTCTAAATATTTCAATAAAAAAGTCAGAGTATAACAAGGAAAAGTTAGTAATTTCACAACAAAATACATCTCGATATTTTCATACATTTTCATATTTGAAGTAATGTTCTGTTAATGGTGAAACATATATATATATATATATATATATATATATATATATATTTTTTTTTTTTTAAGATGAAAGTACAAATTTTTTTTTACAAGTATAAATGTGAGTATGGCTTGCAATGGAGTGGCACCCTGTTTAGGGTGCTTCGTGCGCTAAATCTCCTGAGAAAGGCTCCAGGCCCGCCGCAACTCTGTATACAGAATAATGCGGTACAGACGATGAAGCCACGCACACCCTCAGTCACACACTATGAGCAATATGGGAATGCCAATTAGCCTAAACTACATGTCTTTGGGCTGTGAGACAAAACTGAAGTACCCAGAGGTGTGACCCACCAAGCACAGGGAGAACATGCAAACTCCATGCACAAAGACGGGAATCGAACTTATACCCTGCAGGTGTGAGGCCACAGTGCTAACCACTAAACCACCGTGCCAGCTGAAGGAAAATGCGAGTATTCAAAAATTAAGTGATACATTTCTACTGTAGAATAAAGTTATATTTTAAAGATTAAATAATCAGTAATTAATTTAGGGCGGCACAGTGTTGTAGTGGTTAGCACTGTCACCTTGCACCTCCAGGGTCCAGGTTCGATCCCCGTTGATTCCCGTCTCTGTGTGCATGGAGTTTGCATGTTCTCCCCGTGCTTGGTGGGTTTCCTCCGGGTACTCCGGTTTCCTCCCACATTCCAAAGACATGTAGGTTAGACTAATTAGCGTTCCTAAATTGCCCGTAGTGCGTGAGTGTGTGTATGCATGTCTGTGTGCCCTGCGATGTGTTGGCACCCTGCCCAGGGTGTATCCTGCCTCGTGCCATAAGTCTCCTGGGATAGGCTCCAGGCCCCTGTAACCCTGAATACAGGATTAAGCGGTAATGATGATGAGTGAGTAATTAATTTAGATTATAATAAGTAATAAAGGTGAAATAATTGATAATTAAATTTGTAATTTTACACAGTAAAGTAACAATATTTCAAGGAACAAAAATCTAAGTATTACAAGAATGAAATAATTTTACAGCAAAAAGTATAATATTCTGATAAAATAAAAACAATAAATAAATATACTAATATACTAAATATACAGGGTGGGCCATTTATATGGATACACTTTAATAAAATGGGAATGGTTGGTGATATTAACATCCTGTTTGTGGCACATTAGTATATGTGAGGGGGCAAACTTTTCAAGATGGGTGGTGACCATGGTGGCCATTTGGAAGTCGGCCATCTTGGATCCAACTTTTGTTTTGTGCTTGGTTTTAACGTAACTTTATTCTTTCATGAGTTATTTACAAGTTTCTGACCACTTATAAAATGTGTTCAATGTGCTGCCCATTGTGATGGATTGTCAATGCAACCCTCTTCTCCCACTCTTCACACACTGATAGCAACAAGGCAGGAGAAATGCCAGCACAGGCTTCCAGTATTCGTAGTTTCAGGTGCTGCACACCTCGTATCTTCACACCATAGACATATACCAATGTGCCACAAACAGGACATTAATATTACCAACCATTCCCATTTTATTAAGGTGTATCCATATAAATGGCCCACCCTGTAGTACAGTAGACCCATAATTTTGCAACAGAAAAGTCCAAATATTTCAAGAAAAAAATCAGAGTATTAATTAGATATAAATTAAGTAAAAATTAAATGAAAAGCAATATTATTTATTTTCCAAAAAAAAAAAAGGCTGAATATTTTGAGAAAAAAAGGTCAAAACTTTGCAGGAATAAATGTGTGTATGTGTGTGCCCTGTGATGGATTGGCACCTTGTCCAGGGTATACCCTCCAGGGTCAGAGGTAGCCCGGTGGTTAAGGCATTGGTTTGAAAGATCCCAGGTTTAAATCCCACCCCCACCAAGTTATCCCTGTTGGGCCCTTGAACAAGGCCCTCAGATGTGTAAGAATGTACTGTAAGCTCATTCAAAGTTCATCATATTTAGACAAATAATTAAAAATAAATACAAAAATAAACTATCAAATAAAAAAGTCAAAATACTAGAAGATTAAACATGTAATTTTACAAGAAAGGAAATCCTAACGTTTCAGGAAAAACACAGTCGTAGGTCAAATGTTAATGAAAAAAAAAATAGAATGGTAAGAAAATTTGCAAACTTGACAAATGAGGCTCCTGGTATTGCCTGTTATTTACGGTTATATAATAAATACTGGCAGGTACTAACAGGTTCTAATGGAAAAGTGTGGTTTAAGCTTTTTTTCTATTTGACTAGAAGTGGAAAAACCATCACTATGAACAGATCGCCCTCAGGCTGAACTCCTCAAATGTCAGCAGTAGGTTAAGAGCTTACATTATAATTGACGTCACATGACGGCAACTGAGATGAAAAGTAAATCAAATACCAAAGAGTAAAACCATGTGATAAAAACATCACCATCATCACCAACATCATTATTGTCACTTTCTTCGGTACGACTTTTATTCACCAACTTGATTATTAGCAGTATCGCAGGCATTAGTCATAATATAAGCAATAAATAAGCTCCAGCAAATTCCTTGACTTTTAGTTTCCAACCAAAATTATTTCTGCTATAATAATTATCTTACCATCCCGGTGCAATGGTAAGACCTGAAGTGGACAAGCCATTGGAATATTAGATCTTTGTTATTTCACCCGGGAACATCAGGGGAAAAAAAAAAAATCTCAATAGTTGGATACATTGCAAGAACGTTTAAAGATGAAGAACTTGTGATAGAAAATACAACAAAGACAACACACTGGGGGGTTTGGCGGCATAGTGAATAGCACTGTCGCCCAGGTCCGATTCCCACCTTGGGTCTGTGTGCATGTTCTCCGCATTCTTCGTGGGTTTCCTCCAACAGGCAAATTAGGCTCAGTTGTGAGTGTGTGTGTGGGCCCAGGCTTTGTTTACACAAAAACTCTACCATCAAAAAAATGTGCATGTTATTAAAAAAAAAATAATAATAAAAATTAATTGCCCTTGCATCCTCTTTGTCGAGGCTGATGAAACCCTTGTCTCTCTCTCTCTCTCAAAATGCTTATTGAACCTGTATCGAATAGTTTGTGCACTAAGCTGTATTTCGTCATCCTCAATGATGTCCTTGCTGCTGTTTCTTACCTGTTTTTCCTGATCTCACTCACAAGTATGTTAGTATTAGTAGGCAAAAGAAACAGTAAAACACTAGCCATGTTTTTTTTTTTTTCTCAGTATGAAACGACTTTTGTCTCATTTCTTTTTTTGTTTTCGTTTTTGTTGTACCTTTCCTTAATATCAAAGTATTTTCGTTTGACATGCATTACATTTTCTTTCAAAGCTCTTTTAAATCATTTTCAAATCCACACCATTTGTACAGGATACTTTCCCTGCGCTTGCGTGCCCACACACTGCTTAACTGCGGCGCTTAACAGTCGCGGCTTGACGCGCGGCCCCGTTAAAGCGCCATGTGCGCGTCATTAGGACCAATTAACGCATTTATTTCTAGGCTTTCCGTAGCGGCGGTGTTTCTCAATCTTAATACTGTAGAAGTATTTATTTCAGATTTTGATCATTCTGGATGAAAGAACCTCCCCCCGAGTCTAGATATGCATCAGTGGGAATTTACGATGTTTTATCTGTCGGTGAGTCAAGCAGAAGTTAATTAAGTTTAATGACGGCAGACTATTAAAATATGCGAGATTTCCTGAAATGCGTCTTTTGAAATGCTTTTTGTTGGTTCACAGGGTTCCGTCGTACTAGCGGTATGTTTTTTGTGCAGTTTTGAAAATGTTACTGGTAAGCCATTAAATCATCAATTTTGTCCTCGTGTCTGGCTTGCTCACGTGGCATTTAACCTGATGTTTGATGTTTGTTCAGGGAAATGCATTCCGTCCAAGTGCACTCCAAGTACATGCATCTTATCGGATGATCAGCAGAGCTGTAAATGCGCAGCCGGTTACTTTGGAGACCAGTGTGACCAAGGTGCTTTCAGCGCGCGCACACAACACTCATATTAATGTGCGTGTGTGTGTGTGTGTATGTGGACACGTGTAGTGTAATGTAGTCACCGGTGTCAAGTGACCCAACCTGGGCTGGAGTGATTTAGGAACGTTTACTGGTTACGTTTGTGTTTGCAGAAGCAAAAATTTATAATATTCCAAATCATTTTGCTTTGGGAAATAATTTCAGTTTGGCTCAACTTGATCTGATCTGTCCGAAGTGACAAACTTTTTCAATTCCATCATTTATAAGCAGGGGCGCTGCTAGCAATTTTGGGCCCTATGACAAAATATGCGGTTGGGCCCCCCCTACCACACCCACTAGTAGTGTTATTACTAATAAAGCAGATCTCTTGGGGCCCCTAAAGGGAGTGGGCCCTTAGAATCGTCCTAACTTTCCCCCGCCTTAGCGGCACCCCTGTTTTTATAAGGGACTTTTTCCTGTAACCTCCCCTCCTCATGATGTGGATGTTTTACACACACACGTGTCTTCTATACATACCAGTCATAACATTATGGCCCCTCCCCTCCACCACACCCTTTGGAACCAGCATTTTTTTTTTTTTTTTTGCAATTTGAACTACATTAGCTCTTCTATTGGATTGGACTAAACGGGTCAGCCTTCACTCCCCATGTCTATCAGTAAGCCTTGACCACCCATGACCCTGTCGCCAGTTCACAGGTTTTCCTTCCTTGGGTCACTTTTGGTATGTCCTGACCACTGCAGCCCAGAAACATCCCACAAGAGTGTTGGACATGCAGTACCAAAATTGGACAGGTCAAACAGTACCTAAATTAATCCAGTATTTTATTATTTTTGAGTACTTAAAGGGTTTCTATTTGATGTTTTTCTCCGTGGTTAAGATTTCTTGATTTAGAGCTGCCTCAATGTATTGGCATTGTGTACTGTGGTACAATCTCATTCAATCCCAAGTGTTCCTTTTCTCTTCTCTCTTTTTTTAAGTTGTAACAATAAAGGTGGTATGTGGAAAAGATTCGATCGCCGTCTTTGTGATCGAAGAATTTTTCCAATACTACAACGTCGACCTCGAGTCCGTTCACTTGAGCAACCCAGAGTGCCGTGCCAAAAAGGAGGTGATCGGTGATGTTGCGTTTTACACAGTGCGGACGCCGAAGGACAGATACAGTGACTGCGGTGGCCGACCTGTTGAGGTTAGGATGGGCGTCTGCTGAATTTATTCTGCTCTGTGTCATTCATAGCAATGTTTTATGCTGCGATCCATTAAATTTAAAAGGAGTTTGTTGCGGAGTCTGTAAATGTTGTAAACATGGAAACGATTTTAGATCAACTTCATGTGTTTGTGTGATTTGGCAAAAAAGAAATGGGAAACGAGAGTTCAACTGCTTCGTTCATGTTTGATTATAAAACTTTATCATAATGGGCTTTGTGTTGGCCAATTAGGCATGAATCGAAGGAATTGTAACAAATCTAAAATTGCAAAAATCAATTAAAAAAAGCTGTTGACGCCTTTTCACAAAGGCTGTAAAAAATATTCCAATTCAAATATCTTGGTCATTGACTGTGTGACACCATATTATGACTTCAGGATTTTTTTTTTTTTTATATATATATAAGAACCTGTGCAAGGTGGATGTTGCAAGCATTCCTAACTGGGAATTGCAGATTTGAAGTTCACATTCTGATCATATGGTTTGCAACTTCATGAAAGTTTAATTTCTTTAGGGTTTTTTCAGAGTTTTTTGTTTTTTGATGAAGTTTAATTTTGGACTTTTTTCCCAACAAATTTATGGTCATATTCAGGTTATTTAACAATAGATTTTTCTTCTTGCTGGAAAGACAGCCAAAGTATCTAGCAATAGAATTGTACATGTCAAGTCCTCCACCAGGTTGCTGACCACAGTTCTGAATCCATTTTCCTCTTTGCACAGAGAAACCTTACCCATGTGACGTATTCATTGAGAATGATGTCGGATCAGCAAGTGTACGCAAACATTGTAAGAGACCCGGTCATAACGATCGACTACAAGTGCATCTACCCGTTCATCCACATGGTCAGCGTGTCTTCTCCCGTCCTCCCAGTAGCAAGGTAATTTAAACATATTTTCATTAATGGACATACAGTACAGACCAAAAGTTTGGACACACCTTCTCATTCAAAGAGGTTGAGTTTATATTATGGCTAGAAAAAAGCAGCTAAGTAAAGAAAAACGAGCGGCCATCATCACTTTAAGAAACGAAGGTCAGTCAGTCGGAAAAATTGGGAAAACTTTGAAAGTGTGCCCGAGTGCAGTCACAAAAACCATCGAGCGCTACAAAGAAACCGGCTGACGTGCGACATGACCGTCCCAGGAAAGGAAGACCGAGAGTCGCCTCTGCTGCGGAGGAGAAGTTCATCCGAGTCACCAGCCTCAGAAATCGCAGGTTAACAGCAGCTCAGATCAGAGAGCGGGTCAATGCCACACAGAGTTCTAGCAGCAGACACGTCTCTAGAACAACTGTTAAGAGGAGACTGTGTGAATCAGGCCTTCATGCTAGAAGATCTGCTAGGAAACCACTGCTAAGGACAGGCAACAAGCAGAAGAGACGCGTTTGGGCTAAAGAACACAAGAAAGAACACAAAGAAAACTCGCTGAATGAGAAGGGGTGTCCAAACTTGTGCTCTGTACTGTATAGTAGTAACGACACAATTTTAAAACGATGTAAATGCATGCATATTACCCACCTCCTATAGCCGAAATATCCAACCTCTAGACCAATGCTTTTTAAAATAGTTTGGCTTGCTTTTTTAAGCTTAAGTGATTTATTTGATTTCGTCAATGTTTTTACAGACCTACAACCACGGATTGCATGTAATATTTTATCAGTAAGATTTAAAGCCACTAATATTGTATAGGTCATGCTTGTCGCCAGCAAAACCACTCTGCATTGCAAATATCTGGCGCCAAGACGTTAGCAACAGGCCCTTTAAGTTTTGCAAACTTGAGTCTGAAATTGTTTGCTCAGCACACCCCATCCCCTCCCACCCAGATGCTCAATCCGATTGAGCATGTGGCAAGTTTGGCGGTCGAGTCGGCATCTTGAACTCTGATGTTCCTCGAACGGTTCCTGAACAATGTTCGCAGTGCGTCAGGGATGCATTATCCTGCTAAAAGATGTCACTGGCAATAGGGAATACTTTTGAACAGGTGTAACCTGGTCTGCAGGTTATGTTTAGGTAATGTACAGTAGGTGGCACGTGTCAAAATAGCGTATACATGAACGGCAGAGCCCAAGGTTTCCCAGCAGGACATTACTCAAGCATCACATTCTGTTGGATGAGACCAGATGGGCTAGACTTCACTCCACGCCCATCAGTAAGCCTTGAGCACGGATGATTAGGTTTCTGGTTTATCGGTTGTCCTTCCTCGGACCACTTTTGGTGGGTACCAACCAGCGCAGACTGGGAACATCCCACTGGAGCTGCAGTTTTGGGTTTGTTCTGACCCAGTCATCCAGCTATTACAATTTGGCACTTGTCGAAGTCGCCCGGATCCTTATTCTTAATCGTTTTTTTTTCTTTTTCTTTCTTTCTTCCTTCCAACACATCAACTTTGAGACCTGGTTGTTCTTTTGTGCTCCTGTTGCTCTGGTGTTATTTCTCATTGGGGAGTGATTTGACTGTTGTGGATGATTATCATCTGTTAAAGTACTACTTTATTATAAATTCCGCTTTGACACTATTTTGAAAGTGATGAATAGCTTGTGTGTGTGTGTGTGTGTGTGTGGGGTGTTCTACTATATTGCCAATTGTACACTTTCCTGTTGTAGCACATAATTGGTTAGTTTTTCTTTCAATGTACAATATAATTTGGGGTCCAGAGCTCAGTAGTTACTTCCAAAGTGTGTGTAAAATTTTCCTTTTCCACAATGTACCCTTTGTAGTTCCACCAAGTATTTAAGAATGGATTTTGTTCGAGACCTTTTCTTGGATGTTCTAGCCGGACTCAGGTGGCAGATTGCACTTTGAATTCGAACATGTTCGTGGGTGCTTCACTAACCTGGGCACAAGGATGCACTGTGGGAAGAACACACGCTGGTAGAGGTAGAGTGATGCTCTGGGCGATGTTCTGCTGGAAAACCTTGGTTTCTGCCATTCACGTGGGTGTTGTTTTGACGACGCCTAGAGATTGAAAATGATGCCGTTTCGCGCTCCATCTTTCCACTTTGAAGAAATCAGTTGTAACCGTAGTTGTAAACGCTGTACAGGATAAACAGCTTTCAATCTTTCATTGTTTTAATCAAGGACTGCTGACTTAAATGTGTGACGTCTATCTTATTTTTTTTTATTTCTTCTCCATCACGCAGTGAGACCGTGTTGATGATGGACCATCTGGATGCAGCTGTGGAAATTACGGTGTACAGGGACGAGGGGTACGTGGAGGTCTTTGGAGGCATACCGACCGTGCACTATAGGGACCGAGTATTCGTGCAGGTCAGTGTGACTCGGCCAAGAGACTTCTTCAACTTGAGGGTGGATGAGTGCTGGGTGACGCAGACTCCTGATCCCAACGCCACACTGAGCCTCTCGCACACACTCCTGCTGGATGGGTGAGCTGTTAAACCCTTACCCATGTTCATGTCAACAAAATCGGTGTAGGACCCATTTATTTTAAACGAGTTAAGTAACGAATAAATCTTGATTTACAAAAAACCAGCATGGTAGGAAGTGGACCGTTATTGGACCGCTTTAACCTGGAATATGGCACGTGCCATCAGGAAGAAGAAGAAAAAAAAACGCCATAGATGTGATGTACTGGTGATTCAGTACATTCAGGTCGTCAGCTGACTTTGTTTTATTGCCACATAACGTCGCCGAGTCTCGACCTGAGCGACTGAAGCAACCCCAGATCATAACCCCGTCTCCAGAGGCTTGTACAGCGGACACCATGCATGATCGCTTCATGCGCTTCACCTTCTTACCCTGACACGCCCATCACTCTGGAATGGGATCAGTCTGATCATCAGACCACATGACCTTTTTCCATTGCTCGTAAATCTCATCTTTATGCTCCCTAACAAACTCGAGGCTATTTCTTTTTCTGAAGCTCCTCACTAACAAGTGATTTTTTCTCAATCAAAAGCGAGTTCTCTTCGCATTGTTGCAGCGGTTGATCCAAAAACTTATCATGAAAATATGACACTTGTAGCCTGTATCATGTAACAATGAATATCCTGTCTTTTTTTTTTTTTTTTTTTCCTTCCTTCCTTTAAGGGCAAAATATTTTTATCGTGATCCTAACCTTCCTGTCTCCTTTTCAGATGTGCTGACGATGAAACTGTTTTGTTTATAGCAAAATCCATCACATATCGTAACGGTACAATGGAACAAGGGGGACAGAATGGCGTGGGCTCAACCGTGCGCTTCTCCTTTGAAATGTTTCGCTTCATTATCGAGCCCCATGAGCTATTTTTGCACTGCATTGTTCACCTCTGTGCCCACGAGCATGGAGAGTCTTGTGTTCCTGTAAGTGTTCATCATCATGTAGCCTAACCAGAACTTTTAAACATTTACATTTAACTATTAACATGGATTGACCGATTGGTTTGGGGTTTGATGTGTAGGATTATTTGTGTTCTCTTTCTTTAGGAATGTAAATCTGTCGTCAAGAGGGAGGCGACCTTGAGGGAAGCATTTGAAGGTCTCGTGTCTTATGGCCCGATCAGACTTAAAGTGCCTGAGCAGCCCAAGATAAGTAAGTATAGCTTGTGTAGTTGGTGTTTGCTTCAGTATAATACCAAATAAAATGGATGATATTTTAGATACTTTGATTGTCTACACTTGTATAAATAAATGCATCCACCAGCCTTTTAATGAGCCATCACGTATCATCTATAGCGTCTTATGAGTTCAGTGATGCAAAGGAACCGGCTTTTATTTTCAAACATTTCAAATATGGTTCCTAATGGCGAAAGTATTTGGAGTGTTAATGCAAAGTGGTAAAATGTTTTGCAATAGTGTAGTAATGTATGAAAAATGCTGAAAACACCCTGCCTGGCCAAATAAAGTTGCTGGTTCAGGAGAGTCAGATTATTGACTTGCATCGAGCTAACATTAACATGACCGGAATCGGGTTAAGAACTGTCCAGACAGGGATTGGGGAAACCCACCATGAATGTGATTGGAGATCACTTAAATGCTTGGAGTTGCATCTAATGGAGAACGTGTGGCCATAAGCAAACGACTTCCTAGTGAAGCTAATCAGAAAAAAGGACTTTCCTAGGGAGCATAAAGTCTGGACTATGGAGCGATTGGAAAAAGGTCATGTGACCTGATGAGTCCAGATTGAGCCTATTCCAGAGTGGTGGGTAAGAAGGGAAGCACATGGAGCGATGCACCCATCATGCATAGTGTCCACTGTACAAGCCTCTGCAGACAGTGTTATGATCTGGGGTTGCTTCAGACGTTTAGGTCTAGACTCCGCAACGTCATGTGGCAATAAAATGAAGTCAGCTGACAACCTGGTAAATATTTTTATGCATAAATTATGGGATTAATATGTTTTTGGGGATTTAAGCTAGTGCTACTTACATAATGTCAAATTATCGTGCTGGAAATGGAAATTTCATGATTTTGACTTTCAGGGATTAATGATTTACTTTCATTGTAATTATTTAAATTTTGCTTACATCCTTGTTGTCTTTGTTTCTGTAGATATGATTTTTACCCTGCTGGTGTCCATGGCTTTTGTCTGGATGCTGGCACTCGTTCTCATCCTCCTAATCTACATCGCCAAGGCAGGGAGCAAACGCATGACCTCACACACTCCAACTTAGTGCACCTTCACCGAAACTTTTTTTTTTTTATATATATATATTTTTATTTTTACTTCCTTGTGCTTGCAAGGACTTGACGATGACTTGTACATTTTGGTGAACTAAAGATGGTGCCGATGCCAGTCTGCTTCCTTGTCTTCCTTCCTCTTTTCTTGATGGATCTTATCTGTTGACTGCGGATGGGCCGTACTACTTAAAGCCTGCCAAAAAAAAAAAAAAATCAAGACCAGTGTAATGAATAAATACATGTAATTTTGAGCTGCTGTAAACAAAGAGACAGAAGTGTTGGCACTTTTTTTTTGCAAGAACTTGAATCCCAGTGATGCCACACTGTGTGAGGCAATAGAGTACCAGGGTATAAAATGTATTCTCTCACCCAGCTGGAGAAAGGGGCCCTAGATTTCCCGAAAGGCATTGGGAAAGCCCCTTAAGGAAAGTCTATAAAATCTTTTCCAGTTTAACAAAGTATCTCTTATCTAGTCGGAATGGGAGGGAGATGTTGATATCCAATTAATCAGTATACTGTACGTCATCTAGCAAGTAGTACGGCAAAGGCCAGGACATTGTTTTTAAGTGTGATAAGGGAAATGTGTGGGTTTTTTTTGTTAGTTTTTTAAATGGGCTTGTTGGCACATTTTGATATTTTTCAGTGCAGCACTAAGAAATGAACATTTTTACTGATTTCAAGCCCAGGTCGAACAGCTAAGATCTATATGTATTGTTAATGAATGGCATGTTCTAGAGTAATGTATACACTGCATTATTTATTTGAAATGACCCGGATGAGGGGATATTTTATGATCTCCTGGGGCGCCAGCATGGAGACAGCTTGTGACGCCCTGTGTTCCATTGTTCACTGCTCGAATCTGTAATTAGCTCCGGGTGGCTTTGCTAGAAGGACATGAACTCCAAGATATAATAATCAATCCAAGTTGTAATCGGATAGCAACATTAAATTAATGTTTTTCCTTTCTATAAAAAGAGAATGCTTTCGATTCAAACAATAAGTGAACCAGAAGAGTTAAGCCTCTGTACTTTAGTTTCCTGCTGAAATGCATCTGTGGCTGATTTTGAATGCGTATTTTGGCAGGTAGCTGCTCTCTCCGCAGTACTGCATTCTCAAAAGTTTGTCAAGCCTTATCACTAACCCTGGAATGCCATTGCAGGGCACACGCACTCATTCATTGGTCTGTACATTGGGTCAGAACTTGCTCTTTCAATGAGCTTTACGCTTCATCCACTGGAGGAAACCAGTCTTAGAAAGATTGTCCAGCCAGACAGTCACAACATCACACAAAACTGTCTGGACAGAATTTAATGAATCTTTTGCAGTACTTGGATATCTGCCTGAAGTTTAACCTGCACCGTAAGTGAAATCTAAATGTCAAATGAGTAAAAGTCATGTTATGAACAGTTATGTGTCGGATTTAATAATCTACTTTAAAATGATCTACTAATGCGCTGCTGTCTCAATGTAAACAAACACCTGCACCAATAGATGTGTTGGTTAATTAGAAATAACAGCGCTGAAGTGGTCTAAGTGAACTTTAACGCTCTGGGGGTGGTTTTAAGACAAAACATCTGCCTTTTCCATTTCTCATCACTGTGATTCACTCCCTGATGACCGAACAGAGAGTCTATTTGCGTGATGACGAAAGAGGCGCAACTTGCCGTAAAACAAGGCGTAAGACACTCAACCTTCCAGAATGTGATTCCTTTGTATTAATAAGTTAGACAGAGAGTTCAGTACAGAGCAAAAGTTTGGACACACCTTCTCATTCAAAGAGGTTGAATGTGTATTATGGAAAGAAAAAAAAGCAGCTAAGTGAAGAAAAACGAGCGGCCGTCATCACTTTAAGAAACGAAGGTCAGTCGGTCGGAAAAATTGGGGAAACGTTGAAAGTGTCCCCAAGTGCAGTCACAAAAACCATCGAGCGCTACAAAGAAACCGGCTGACATGCGACATGACCGTCCCAGGAAAGGAAGACCGAGAGTCGCCTCTGCTGCGGAGGAGAAGTTCATCCGAGTCACCAGCCTCAGAAATCGGCGGTTAACAGCAGCTCAGATCAGAGAGCAGGTCAATGCCACACAGAGTTCTAGCAGCAGACACGTCTCTAGAACAACCGTTAAGAGGAGACGGTGTGAATCAGGCGTTCATGCTAGAAGATCTGCTAGGAAACCACTGCTAAGGACAGGCAACAAGCAGAAGAGACGCGACGCGTTTGGGCTGAAGAACACAAGAAAGAAAACTCGCTGAATGGGAAGGGGTGTCCAAACTTTTGCTCTGTACTGTTCATGTATGTAGGCTTCAACCTGAAATAATAATAATAATAATAATAATAATAATATCACAGATTACAGTAAAGCTGTTAAAAGCTTAACCTTTTGACTATTTCTAAAAACTGAGTAAGATTTTACCCAGTGTAAATTGAATCCCTTCAGATAAGGGTTTATGAAGAGCTACACCAGTGGTATCCTTTGTATATTGCTTCCTCGAGGTAAAAAAAAAAAGGGAGACTGTGGGGGCGGGGTTTGGGTGTAATCTGGCAACCTTTACACAGTTACAGTCACACATGCAACATGAAACTTTTTTCTCTGCAGAACTCAACCGGCATGAAGCAGCAACAGCAGCAGCAGCAGCAGCACAGGACATGGCGACGGGCAACAAGTAGCACTTTCTCTTTTGTTTTGCGAAAGGAAAGTCGGCCGTCTGTATCATCAGCAGCCTATAATAAAACTTTATTCTAAGGAGTGAAATCAGAAGTGAGAATCATCTGTTTTTTTTTTTGTTTGTTTTTTTTTAAAGGGAAAAGGTCACATAAACCTGCAGATTGCAGACGTTGACGATTTCATCTGAGGTGGGAATGTGAAGTTCGTGAAGTAAATCTTGAGCGCCGGGAAACGCAAAGGGTTCAGCGGCCGGTGCCGTTTAATTCGCGAGCGCGCGCGTTTTCGGCGAAGAAGAAAACCAAAGACCTTCGCCTGGGATCTGAACCTATACTGCCTGCACAGACATGAGCTGTAAACCTGTTCTCGCACCTGCGGCCGTTTTTTCTCTGCTTGTGTTGGTGCTGAAGGCAGTCGGTGCTGCAGCGGAAGAGGATGAGTTCAATGCCGAGGTACAACAATAATAAATAAATAAATAAGTTTGTTTAAATTTGTGCGCGAATTGGGAATGAAAACGAAACCTGATTTTTATGTATGTAGTGTGTTATTCCAAACAATATACTGTAAGTCTGTTTTTTTCTTCTTCTTCTTCTTCTTCTTCTTCTTCTTCTTTTTCAGATCAATAAAGCAATTCATATGAGATTGATCAGATCAGTAAAGATTGAGACCTCATGTAAACCTCATGCCTTAAGTAAGATTAGAACTCAAAATTTAACTCTGTCTATAGACAGACTTTAATAAAAAAAAATAAATAAATAAAAAAAAAAAACAACCCGTGTCTGATTAATCAGATTATGATCCCGTGCATGTAAATGGTGTAAACATCGCTGGCGGCGAGATCGTCCTGCACCTCTAGGGTTGAGGGTTCAATGCCCACCTCGGGTTTGTGTGCATGGAGATGGCATGTTCTTCCCGGACTTGGTGCGTTTCCTCCTGGTGCTCCGTTTTCCTCCCTCAGACCAAAGACATGCAGATTAGGCCAGTTGGCGTTCCCAAAATACGCAGGGATAGGCTCCAGACCCCCCCTCCATCCTGTGTACAGGCTAAAGTGGTATAGGAGCCAACGATAAGTGAATATTGCTTTGATGTCGAAATTGGAAATACAGTACAGCAGTCTGGATTGGACTTACTTAGTGTTCATACACTGTTAATCAAAACAACACGATAAGTCTTAAACGATCGATATGTGAATAATCAGATTAATAAAGCAATCTATATGTGAATAATCAGATTAGACCGTCATGTACTGTACTGTAAACCCTATGCCTGAAATCAGATTAGTTGTCTAAATCTGAGTTATTCCACGAAATCAAAATGTAGCAATTAAAAATACAGCCTTTAATAAAACAACCAATGTCTGATCAATCAGATTATGATCCCATGTAAATATTGTTATGATGTCGAAATTAGGACCAAAGCTATCTGTAATGGAGTTATTTGGTGCTTATACACTGTTAACCAGGACATAAACAATCAATATGTCAGATTAATTAGATTAATCCATGTATCTAGGAGGTGCAGGGTGATAGTGATAACCGATCCGCCACGTGCCGTCTTAATCAGATCAATAAAGTGATCAATCACTACAGTGTATAATTAATCAGATTATGACCTCATGTAAACCTCATGCCGTAAATCTGATTGGTCCTCTAGATCTGAGTTATTCCATTCTTTGAAATTTAAGTCTATATAGAGAGAGAGACGTAAATGGAAGAAAAAAGAAAAAAAAACTTTAATGAATGTCTGATTAAACAGTTTATCACCCCATGTACAGTAAAAATTCCTATGGTTTCTTAAATTGGACATAAATGCATCCGGAGTTTAGTTATTTATTGTTTGTTAATCATCACGAAATAAATCTTTGTGTTTACATCGACAAAATGTGAACAATATATCGTTTAGATTATTGTTAACATTGATACTGTGCCTCAGATCAGATTAACTGACTCTTGACAGGCTTGAGTTGTGTTGTTTACGTGCACCATAATAGTCAACATGTTTGGATGGGCAATAATAAAAACAAACAACATGTTGTTAATTAGATTAGGTCACAATGTAAATATTGTTAGGATGTCTTAAATCAGAATGGAGCCATCTGGTTCAGGTTTATAGGCTATTGATCGTTACAGACATCTTTGTGTTTACTGTCCGCAGGCACTAATGACACGATATCTGCTTAATCGGAACAAGGCTTCATATAAACATCGCCTTAAATCCGATTCGAGACTTGTGTCGCGATTCAGCTTTGTTTTGTACACCGTTTATCATCAAAATGTAACGATGTTTAGATGCAGATATCTAATTAATCAGATCTAGACAGCATGTAAACATTTTTGTAATGCTCTAAATCAGATTATTGCCATCAGTTATTTCATTTGTGACACTAATTGCTTTTTTTTTTTTTTGTATTTACACATCTGCATGCGTGTGCAAACTATCATAAATGAAGGTGGTTTAAATATTTATACTCGTAAAACGGTGTTTGGCGGCCCAGGGTTTGATTCGACTGTATTTACATCCAACAAGTAATACAACTAGTACAACCAGTTTAGTATTTAAAGGCAAGTGAAGCATTCCCATCATAAATAGAAAACTATAATCCACTGCTAGTCGATTTTGATCTGTTGTTCACTCCTATATTACTTGTTGTGTTATAGCGATTCGTCACATTAAGGTTTGAATATTATATTGGAGTTCATAATCTCTCCAGTCCCTGTGCAGCTGAATGAATTTCACTCCAGCCATTTTCCTTTTGTTCCCAATCAGCCTGCTCTTCAGCTTGGAAAAAACAACTCTTCCGTGATGGAAAGCTGTGCTCAGGATTCTATACTTTTCATTTTAATCCCACTGCGGTGCATATCCCTATGTTCCCGAGTTAAAACAAACAAGAGCTGGTGTTGAACTTGACCGTATATCAGTCAGATCCTCCCTTGGGACGAGCTGTCGGAAAGGTTTCCAGCCCGGCTCTGCAGGTCGTGCTGTGATTTCAGGAGTTTATCGGTGCAGCCCAGAAAGGCATTCCGCCTCCATCTGCGTTCACTCATGGCTCGGCCGCTTTTCTACACACGCTGAAGAGAGTGAACAAGCTAGAGAGGTTGCGTTAGATGTTTTTCCAACTTTCTGATCTGGTTATATCTTTATAGTTCAAGGAACTGAACATGATTTTCCACTTACCTCAAGTCAACCAGCCAAGATATGTTTTGTGTCCAGCAGTTGCATGTTTAGTTTGTGCTGGAGCTATGATGTAATGAAAGTGTACGTCATCCCAAAACCTAATTCTTCAGTGAGGACATGCAGATCAGCTGTGTATGGTTTTGGACATGAACAAGGTGGCTTAGTGGCTGGCTCTGTCGACTTGCACCGTAACATTTAGGAAGCATTTGGAAGACGCCCGTATTTATTTCTTATCCAGAGCGACTTACATTTTTATCTCATTATATAGCTGAGGGTTAAGGGCCTCGATCAAGGGCCCAGCAGGGGGGGGGGCAACTTGGTGGTTGTGGGATTTGAACCTGGGACCTTCCGAACCACAGTCCAATGCCTTAACCACTGAGCTCCCCCGGACCCCCCCCAGCGCCGGGGTCCGGGTTCGGTTCCCACCTCGGGGTCTGTGTGCCTGGTACTCCAGTTTCCTCCAATAGTCCAAAAACAAACTGTAGTTTGTGTGTGTGTGTGTGTGTGTGTGTGTGTGTGTGTGTGTGTGTATGTGTGTGCCCTACGATGGGTTGGCATCCCATCCACATGATAAAGTGGTATAGACAAAGAGTGAGTGAGTGAGATCTCTGAACAGGGAGATGAGACAAAAGACATACAGTACCTGCTCTGGAACACTTCCTCTGATTCGGCACGGTGACGTAAAGATAATGGATGTGGACGAACCTCTGGTAGTTGAGGGTGGATGTCATATCAGGTTACTAAACCCATCTATTGTCTTGCTGATGAGGAAACCTGACGGCGAGAAAAATAGTAACTGTATCTCTGTCTATCTATCTATCTCTATCTATCTCTGCTGTGTTGTTTATAGTAGGGTTCACACGGTCATGAAACTCTTGCAGAAATCGTGCAATCTACAAAATAATTTTTTCCAGACTTGATAAAGTCGTGGAAAAAAAATTAATCAGAACGTTTTGGAAAAGTCATTTTAGCATGTTAATAATGCTGTACGCGCAAGGATGCGCGCATGTGTGTGTGTTCGCGCACGTGCACGGGTGTGTGTGTGTGTGTGTGTGTGTAACAATGAGCTTCCGTCGGATATTTTGGTGTAATCTGTTCTGTTAGAGGTCTGCTTGTAGACTTGGATGTGCTGTAGACATATGAGGCGTCTGTGTGTCTCGCTCAGTTAATGAAAGAAAATGTCAACATTGATGCTAAAAGACCAACAGCATCCTCCTTTTTTAAAATTATTATTAATGTCTGTTTGTCTGTTTTACTCTCGTCATCTCTGTCACGCTGATGAAGACATGGCTGAGGACTTATGGTTACCTGTCCCAGGCCAGCAGGCAGATGTCCACCATGCAGTCGGCACAGATTCTGTCCACCGCCATAAAGGAGATGCAGCGCTTCTACGGCCTGGACGTCACAGGCCAAGCCGACCCCGCCACTCTGAAGTATGGCCTTACGTTTTGGTTTATCGTACAAGTTCATTGTACAGAGCCTGAAAAGTCGAGGGGTGCAAAAAAAGTTTTTTTTTTTTTTTTTTTCTTCCCAAAATACGACTCGTATCTGCTCATAAAGGAATTATAATCAATCCTTCTTGTCACTATAGAAGTGCGTACTATATATTACTTGATATAAAATCAAGATCAAGATCAGTAAAGATTGAGACCTCATGTAAACCTCATGCCTTAAGTAAGATTAGAACTCAAAATTTAACTCTGTCTATAGACAGACTTTAATAAAAAAAATAAATAAATAAAAAAAAAAAACAACCCGTGTCTGATTAATCAGATTATGATCCCGTGCATGTAAATGGTGTAAACATCGCTGGCGGCGAGATCGTCCTGCACCTCTAGGGTTGAGGGTTCAATGCCCACCTCGGGTTTGTGTGCATGGAGATGGCATGTTCTTCCCGGACTTGGTGCGTTTCCTCCTGGTGCTCCGTTTTCCTCCCTCAGACCAAAGACATGCAGATTAGGCCAGTTGGCGTTCCCAAAATACGCAGGGATAGGCTCCAGACCCCCCCTCCATCCTGTGTACAGGCTAAAGTGGTATAGGAGCCAACGATAAGTGAATATTGCTTTGATGTCGAAATTGGAAATACAGTACAGCAGTCTGGATTGGACTTACTTAGTGTTCATACACTGTTAATCAAAACAACATGATAAGTCTTAAACGATCGATATGTGAATAATCAGATTAATAAAGCAATCTATATGTGAATAATCAGATTAGAACGTCATGTACTGTACTGTAAACCCTATGCCTGAAATCAGATTAGTTGTCTAAATGATATAAAATAAAATTATCGTTGAATGGGCGTATTATGCTTTTTAAATGCAACACTATTCTTTAATAATGAGAACCCGGAGTTTCTTGTATAAACTTCATACATAAATATTTGAATCTATATGATGTATAATAAGTAATGTTCCATGTGATATTTTTGTCATATCCCATGTGAATCACAGGATTGCTCAAAGTGTGCTCATTAGAACTAAGGCCGAGGGGAAGGGAAACCATGCAGCGAATCCAGCATGTTGTGACATGAAACATCTGCTTCTGAGAGAGCTTCAGATCTTTCAGGGTTGACAAAAGCGAGACGATGAATCTTGCTGACAAAATATTTGACTTTGGTTTCTATGGAAATTATACTCTATGGATTTTCTTGTTTAAATGGATCTAGAGTGCAGTCTTTAATTGTGTTTTAAGGCTCCTTGCAAAAGAAAGAGCTCTGGTTTGATGTTTATAGTGTGAACTTTGATGGTGTTTTGGTAAATGAGCATCTTGAACGCCTTTGTGTTCAGAGCTATGAGGCGCCCGCGATGTGGTCTTCCTGATCGCTTCGAGGTGCACGTCGATGGGAGCGTCAGGCGGAAACGCTTCGCTCTGACGGGTCACCGGTGGGACAAAGACACCCTGAGTTACAGGTGAGTTAGTCGAGGACGTTAAATAATTACAATCTGATATTTGATCTGTTTTCTATATATATTATATATATATATATATATATATATATATATAATATATTTATGGTTTCAATCTGTGTTTGATGTGCAAACTTAGTTTTCGTCTAGGGTCAGTGTTGTGCAATTAAATAAAATCTTTATTTAAAGGAAAATGATTTGGAAATCGCAAGTTGCAAGAGATGCAACTGGAGCGGGGTTAATTTATAAGGCAGGGAAATTAAAGATAAAAAGGAAGCTCCTAAATATAATTGAAAAATTTGCATTGCAATATTTAGGTATCCGTAAATATACCAATTTATTACAGGTCTAGAAAAATATTTGGGTTTCTCACTTAAGTTAGATGTTTTTTTATGCTTGAATGATTCACAGGTCACTATATGGCCTAACAATAAAACTGAAACTGCTCATGTTGTCAATGGCATGCGGATTTGTTTCACTAGCGTACATTTATAGAAAACCAGTTCACTTAGAATGGCTCGTGCATTTCGTTCAGGCAACCAGTACGTTTCCCTCAGATAGGCTGACATTTTGTTACCTATTTTTTTTCCCCAGCATTCAGAACCATCCATCCAGCATCAGTCAGCAGCAGTCAAACGAGGCCATCCACAAGGCTTTTAGAGTTTGGGAGAAAGTCACCCCGTTAAGCTTCGCGCACATTCCTTACCATGTCCTGAAAAACGGCAGCGAGGGACCGGATATTATTCTGCTGTTTGCCTCTGGGTATCATGGAGACTCCTCCCTCTTTGATGGAGAAGGAGGCTCTCTGGCTCACGCATTCTTCCCCGGTCCAGGCATAGGAGGAGACACACACTTTGACATGGACGAACCGTGGACGCTCAACCAGCGAGAAGGAGCAGGTGTCAATCAATCTCAGAAGCTTGTCTTCAAAATACTAATAATCCTTAAAGCCGTGTTAAAGCCGTACTTCCTCGTAAAGGTTGATTGTTTTAACGTTCATCGTTCCCAATCTCCAGGCATTGACCTCTTCCTGGTTGCGGTTCATGAGCTGGGGCATGCGCTGGGTCTGGAGCACTCCCAAGACGCGTCAGCCATCATGGCTCCGTTCTACCAATGGATGGACACGGAGACCTTCTCTCTAGGCGAGGACGACATCAGTGGCATTCAGCAGATCTACGGTGAGAAATGAGATGATGTAAAGATTTCAGGGGTGTTAATGTGGGATGGTGGTGTAACAGATTAAAACATTATCCCCAAACCTAAAACCTAAAACATCCATTTTCCTTTGGGCTCGATGGGAGATGATGGAAAACAATGTGCACTTTCTGAAGTATAGTTTATACTATACTTTAATCGCATAGATATTCAAATCCCAGAGATATTGCGGTAATAATTATTATGTAAATTTTTAATCAAATTGCTCATTTATTTGATAAAAAAAAAATAGTGAGACCTTATTGTGACTTTAAAGTGGACGTATTATCGCAAATTCACTTTCAAGTCAGGCGTAGACATTCAGCTGAGTCTCCATGGTGTGTTTACAAACAAAGGTGAGTCTCCATGGTGTGTTTACAAACGTAAACATAATAAAAACAAAACGTCTTTTTATTAACATTTAAACAAGCCATATAGATTTTTCCTCTCATATGACCTCATATAAGACGATCCCCTCCCCCAGGTGGTTGCACAGCTCGGTTGTCCTCACGAGGGGCGTGGCTCAGCTGCAGCTTATTTGCTTAGTGAAAAAAAAAGGAGTGCATTATTTGAGGGGTATTTCTGCTGGGGTTTTACCAGACACACTTTTGGAGGGGGTGGGTTAACTTCTTAAAGAATGTGAAAAATATGGGACCTTAAATGCTAGGCATAATAATAATAATAATAATAATAATAATAATAATAATAGGATTTTAGACATTATTAGACATTCCTGCCACAAGATGTGTCTTAGTATATTTATTTTTTATATACTATATTAGTGCAACGTCAGCATTGAACTGAAAGTGGCACGGTCACATGACTGAGTTTCGTTTATTGTGAATCAGTGTGGGTGTTTTCTCCATCGTGGCTCACTGTAGTACCGAGACTGTGAGAGCCGGGCTTTCTGCCACAACTGCTGCTCGGTGGGAAAAAAAACAACAACATGACACCACTTAGTTTCTTTTAGCAAGAGGAAGAAATTATAGCTAAATATTTACATGTGTTAACAGGCCCCCCTGTGACTGCACCCACCGAGCCTTTAATCACCACTACAACCCCATCACATACGACCACAACCCAACCAGAACCAGAACCCACTTCGACCACTACTGAGCCTTTAAGAACAACCAGACTTCCAGCGAAGCCCACCAGACTTCCACCGAAGCCCACCAGACTTCCAGCGAAGCCCACCAGACCTCCAGCGAAGCCCACCAGACCTCCTGAGAGAGCCACCGAGCCATGGGTTCCTCCAGCTGACCCCAGACCCACTCGCCGCTCTGACCAGGACGCTCCTGATATCTGCGATGGGGACTTTAACACGATTGCGGTGCTCAGAGGGGAGATGTTTGTCTTCAAGGTAATGGCACCAAAACCGATACGTTGTATTTGTTTAACGTATGATGACAAACAGCATGCAAGGGAAGTTCTTCATCAAAATAAATTATTTTTTATTATTATTATTTTTTTTTTTTAGGAATTGTTAATAGTGCTTTAACACTAAAAATGCATGAGAATTAATTAAGCTGTATTACGGTATATGGTAGAAAACAAATGTGGTCAGTTGGGTCTATTAATACAGGCGTTGGATGCTGCTGGAAATATTGGCACCCCAAAATAGATAAGAATACACAAACCCCAAGTAAACTTTTTTATTTAATTTATTTCAAATTTCCCAGTACGAGATGCTTTTCAAACCGAATGATAAGAGCTTAATGCCAAAAACAAGCTTGGTTTAATGTCGAATCATGCACTGGACTAATAATTTGACTTTCTTTGGAATATGTCTTGTTTCCTGCCACCCATACTCTGCACTGAGGAGCTCTTCGGCTTTGATAAACACAAGCACAAGGAAACTTGTGCAAACTCCATAAACAGCACAAAACAAGACATGTGATTTAGATTCCATCAGGTCATATCCCATGTGATGTTTATGCAAAAAAAAAAAAAAAATCTTGGTTGCTGTGTCATGTTTGAAGCTGATTTCCCGTAGACCCTGGAACAGAGTGGCCCATTCTAAGAATAGTTTTTGCTTTTCAGTTCTACAAATAGATTTCCTAATCTCTAAGTCATGTGCTTTTTTTTTATGTTCAGATGCTTTCAACTAAACTGTAACTCTCTCTCTCTCTCTCTCTCTCTCACTCTCTCGCAGGGTCAGTGGTTCTGGAGAGTCAGGCGGAACCGGGTTCTGGATAATTACCCCATGCCTATTTCCTTCTTCTGGGTCGGCCTACCTGAAGACATAGATGCTGCATACGAGCGCCATGATGGAAAATTTGTGTTCTTTAAAGGTCAGTGATTTAAATGAATAAATAAATAAATAAATAAATTACACAGTCATCCGACACAAGAGGTGCCAACACTTACAGTTTGGTTGCAGCATTTACACTCTACACAGTACGGCTCAAAGGACGTTGAGTCAGGTAGCTCTAACAAGAAAGAAGTCCAGCTGTCATGACTCAACTTCACACTGGATGACTAAGAATCGTGTTATTATAATGTAAAAAAAAAAAAAAAAAAGAATAAAATCAATAGAATTCTTGGTAGAAGAATGACCAAATGTAAGTAGACGAAACAAATATAAATACTATGGGGAAACAAACAAAAACCTTCTACCTTGATGGTGTCCAAGCACTAGTGAAACACTGGGATAAGTGTAGCAGGAGCTTGTGTAGAGAAATAAAGGGAGTTTTAACTCTCATAACTGTGTTCTGTTATTGTGGACAATCAAAAGTCCCGGTTTGAGTTGAACACCGTTCATATTATTGGGGACTGTGACTATTAAGAAATACCTAATCGTATTCAAAACCTTTCGTGCAACTTTCACCTTTCCTTAACTTCTAGTCTTCCTGGCGGTCTTTATCCGCCTGCTTGAAGCCAGTGTCTGCCAAAAAAAAATAAATTAATTCGGTGTTGAAAGGGTACCGAAGCTTTTCTGAAATCGATGTACAATGGAACACAGTGAAGGCCATTGTGGCGAAATTTTGCACAACAGTGACATTACCAAGAATATGATGTTCTTCCAAAATCGAAAGATAAAGAAGGACAGGAATGAAACATATCAGTGAGGCTGCGGAGAGACCTGGCAAGGACTGGTCACTTCCCCATAAAAAAAAAAACAACAACAACAAAAAAAACAGATTCAATCCTACGGTACCTAAAGCCACAAGAGGCAGAAAAAATAAGTACAACGTTTTTTTTGGCTACAATTCTAAAATTCTAAAAGATTTATGCTTGGTGCAAAAAAAAAAAAAAAAAGGGCATTGGGGGCTCAGTGGTAGGTTTCTCATCTGCCATGCGAAATCGATTCCCAGCCAATGCCCAAACCCCAGCCATGTGAAAGGCCTGGGTTCAATGCCCAAACCCCAGCCATGTGAAAGGCCTGGGTTCAATGCCCAAACCCCAGCCATGTGAAAGGCCTGGGTTCAATGCCCAAACCCCAGCCATGTGAAAGGCCTGGGTTCAATGCCCAAACCCCAGCCATGTGAAAGGCCTGGGTTCAATGCCCAAACCCCAGCCATGTGAAAGGCCTGGGTTCAATGCCCAAACCCCAGCCATGTGAAAGGCCTGGGTTCAATGCCCAAACCCCAGGCATGTGAAAGGCCTGGGTTCAATGCCCAAACCCCAGGCATGTGAAAGGCCTGGGTTCAATGCCCAAACCCCAGGCATGTGAAAGGCCTGGGTTCAATGCCCAAACCCCAGCCATGTGAAAGGCCTGGGTTCAATGCCCAAACCCCAGCCATGTGAAAGGCCTGGGTTCAATGCCCAAACCCCAGCCATGTGAAAGGCCTGGGTTCAATGCCCAAACCCCAGCCATGTGAAAGGCCTGGGTTCAATGCCCAAACCCCAGCCATGTGAAAGGCCTGGGTTCAATGCCCAAACCCCAGCCATGTGAAAGGCCTGGGTTCAATGCCCAAACCCCAGCCATGTGAAAGGCCTGGGTTCAATGCCCAAACCCCAGCCATGTGAAAGGCCTGGGTTCAATGCCCAAACCCCAGCCATGTGAAAGGCCTGGGTTCAATGCCCAAACCCCAGCCATGTGAAAGGCCTGGGTTCAATGCCCAAACCCCAGGCATGTGAAAGGCCTGGGTTCAATGCCCAAACCCCAGGCATGTGAAAGGCCTGGGTTCAATGCCCAAACCCCAGCCATGTGAAAGGCCTGGGTTCAATGCCCAAACCCCAGCCATGTGAAAGGCCTGGGTTCAATGCCCAAACCCCAGCCATGTGAAAGGCCTGGGTTCAATGCCCAAACCCCAGGCATGTGAAAGGCCTGGGTTCAATGCCCAAACCCCAGGCATGTGAAAGGCCTGGGTTCAATGCCCAAACCCCAGGCATGACCCACAGGCCTTTTTAGACATCTGAGGATGAGAGAGAGAGAAAAAAAAATGACCAACGTTACCAACCGAAAACACGAATTCCCATCACGAAGGAAAAGACCTCAATAAATCAACATTTTGGATCTGCCTGAATCCCCACGGAAAACCGCCAGGCTGAAGGCTGTGGACAAGAGATCTGCTCACGATCTGATACATCTGCTAGGAAACGTGGAATGAAACGATCAAATCATGATGTGCGCGAGTCGATGCAAACGGTGCAAAGTTTAACAGAGCGTCAGGAGATTTATGCATCCAGGTCATTGTGAGTTTTTCTTTGTCGCTTCACACTTCGCGAGCAACAAGTTGGCGTCTTTGCTTGTTAAACAAACAAACAAACAAACAAAAAAGAAAAGCATTCGTGTCCAGCTCTACACTGCATATTTGCCTTGTTGTTTTCCTAATTGTGCCACATCCAAAACTCCCCTGACATGTGCGTTGTTGTGGGTGAAATTCTGTCTCGTCTTTCTCCCTACGAGGACCTTCTTGTTAGCAACGCTGGCACTTCTGTCCAACTTGTTTGGTCTGAGGTACCAATCATTTCCGACAAGCACACGGAGTTAAATATTTCACAGCTTCCATGTTTTCTTGAAAACATCTGCTCTCTGTGCTCCAACACAGTCTTTAGGCCAAACTACGTCAGTCGTAAAGCACTCAGTGAGGGAGGCTCGGGGAGAGGGGGAGGGGGAGGGGGACGGGGGTTCTGGCAGAAATGTCGGGCCTGTGTGTGTGTGTGTGTGTGTGTGTGTGTGTGTGTTGCATCAGCCTCCACATGGTGATCAGCTTGTGGAGACAGAGCAGGAGCCGAGCGCTGTGGCTCGAGTGTCAGCTGCTGAACAGAACACACTAAACTTCATTAGAGCTTCGGTAGCCATCGCGCGGTTTAAAGAAAAAGCTTTGTGTGCAGCGACGCGAGAGGGAAAGTGAACTTTCACGCAATATAATACAGCCTCTGTCCTGCCAGATCAGAAGAGGAGAAAAGATCGTGACTGTTTCTGTCCTCTTTTTTTTTTTTTCTCTTGCTTCTTTAGACAGGGTTGCCAGATTCGCTTCAGAATAAAACAATTTTATTTAAGACTAGCGTTAGCACCTCGGCGTTAACGGTTCGTAAGAGTTTGTGGAAACAGTTCAAATATTAAAGCTTAAAATAATCTGCTGATCTTTAATGTAATCATTAAAGATCAGCAGATTATTTTGATTGATATTATTGTGATATTATTATTATTATTATTATTATTATTATTATTTTGTAGTTTGAAGTCCATGTACATGTCTGTGTGTCTCTCTGTACAGCAGAACTCTCTGTCTCACTTATTAACACACAGAAATCACATTCTGTAAGGTTGAGTATCTGACGCCTTGTTTACACCAAGTTGCACTTCTTTCCTCGTCAGACAACAAATACACTCCGTGCTCGGTAATCGGAGAGAGAATCACGGATGAGAAATGGAAAAAGTCGATCAGATAAAGATGAATTACGTTTTATCTTAAAACGATTCTAGTCGTCTAGAATTCACGCTAGTCTTAAGTGAAAATAATATTCACTTTATCTTTTCTAATTGACATCTATTGGTGCAGGTGTTTGTTTACATTGAGACAGTAGCGCATCAGTAGGTTATATTGTAAAGCAGATTATTAAATCTGTTCATTAATAACATCGGTTTTACTCAAAAAAAAAAAATTTTCGGTTATAGTGCAGGTTAAACTTTAGGCAGAGATCTAAGTACTGCAAAAGTCTCATTCGGTTCTGTCCAGCCAGTTTTGCATGATGCTGTGACAAAATCCTGGCTGGACAGACATACTGACATACAGACGGATTTTACGTTTCGAGCCCGGTTTCCGCTCCTCCAACGTATGAAATGTAAAGATATCAATAAAAGAGTGAGTTCTGACCCATGATGAGACTAAACCTTTCTTTTATTTACATCGATATCATTCAGGATTACATTCTGATGGTCATTCGAAACTGGACACCCTGTTGTGTTTGGGTTTTTTGTGACCAACGTACTGTAACAACTACGTTACAACGCTAACTCAGATGAGTGATGTACCGTACTGTATTTTCCTGCTTAAACAGCGAACTGCTGTATAGTCAGTGTTTTAGGTTTAACAAACGTCTGTTGTTGATTAATTCAAAGCCAACACCCACATATACAGTATAACTTGTTGAAAGGTAAAGAGGTTCTTCTTAAATTTCAAATGGATTTGGAAAGAGAAACCCAATTTGATGTCTCATTTCATACTTCATTTTAAGTGACATTTCACAGAAGACATGCTCCCAGTTTACCTTGTTGAAAAAGAAGCGGTCACTGGGTTGGGTCAAAGTAATAAGTGCGCGGTGGTTCACACTGTTGCATCGTCTCTCCAGGGCTGGGGGTTTGAATCTCACCTCTGCCCTGTTTGTGTGGGGTTTGCATGTTCGCTCCGTGCTTGCTGGGTTTCCTCCCACTGTCCAAAGATATGGTGCAAGCTGATTAATGTTTCCAAATTGCACTGGATAAGGGGCGTGGATATTAGATGGATGGAGAGATGTTTAGACGATTTGCTATCTTGCACAACTTGGTGCACGTTGGTGCACTTTGGCACAGGTATAAAAATTTTTACTAAGAAAAGGTATCCGCCTATGTGTTCGGAAAATTATGACCAGTTTGCCACTGTTTGCAAATGTGTACAGGTTTATATGTTTTTTACTTAAATTCTTAATAAATAGAAAAAAAGTCTTTTTTTTTTTTTTTTTTTTCTTCACATTTAGCATAAAAAAAAAAGTGAACAGTTCTGAAAAAATCTGAGAAAGTTTTTCTATCACTTTGCCTCTCTCTTCCTCTAGGTACTAAATACTGGCTATTCCGGGAGGCTGACGTGTTGCCTGGATATCCTCAGGAACTGATGCATTATGGTCACGGGATGCCAGATCGAGTTGACACAGCTGTGTGGTGGGAGCCGTCTGGTTACACCTACTTCTTCAGAGGAGACAGGTAATGCAGATTGAGTTGGTCTAAACATATAGAACAAAACTGATGAGATACACAACAGCTCCTTACGCAGAGCTCTGCGTACCCTATAGGCTTTGGGTTCGATTCCCGGCTCTTTCTGCATGGAGTTTGCATGTTCTCCCCGTGCTTGGTGGGTTTCCTCCGGGTACACCGGTTTCCTCCCACAGTCCAAGGACATGCAGATTAGGCTAATTGGTATTCCCAAATTGCCTTTAGTGTGTGTGTGTGTGTGTGTGTGTGTGTGTGTGTGTGTGTGTGTGTGTGCGCCTTGCGATAGATTGGCCCCCTCTCCAGGATGTACCCCAGCATTGTGCCCTTAAGTCTCCTGGGATGGGCACAATGAGCGAGTGAGTGACAGTATCTTCTATACATATTGATTTGTGTGTATTATAAGATATAGTATGTTGCATGTGAATGTTAGACACATCACGGTCTTTTGTGGTCAGTGAAGTTCTGAACAAATTCAGAGCGCAGAGAAAGTAAGCATACATCTGGAGTGTGCATAAAGGAGGAAACACAGCAGGATGCATGTGCTTCTGTTTTATGGTTGAAGGATGTGTATATCATGCAGCGCACTGAAAAGCTTGTTGAAATGGAACTGTTTCTGTGCAACAAAGTGCTGTACCGCATTGACCACCAAAGTTATTGCTTCTTAAAGGCAAATTATGCACATGTTTTAATTAACTTGTTGTTAATATTATATTGCATGTCATTTGGGCACTTTATTCACATGTATTGTATTGTTTTTAGTACTAGTAATATATAGTCCTATGTATAGCACTTTTATATAATCCTGTATTGTCTACCAGGGTCGTTCAACTCAAACTGGGACTCGTGATGAAATTTCTGGGTAATGAAGGTGTAAAGCAGATTTCAAGCACAGTACAGTGATGAGACTCTTAGAAGGCTGCGTTGCATGTCCATCGGTGACGATCCTGGCCAATGTGACTTAGAGCCCGCTACAGCCGTTCCTGTGAGCACTCAGTTCTTGGAAATCGACGGATAACTTGTCACCAACTTGCAGAAGAGTCGCATCTGTTTATGGGAACTGTGCACACAATCATTCATCAACACTGCTTGCAAATTACAGGACCTTGGGTGGGAGTTATTGCCAGATCTCTTGTACGGTTCTGACCTCGGTCCAAGCCATTTCCACATGTGTGGACTGTTAAACAAGTTCCTGGGAGGCCAGTGTTTTAGATATAGATCAGGCAGCCTGATCAGAAGTTTGGCGTACTGAGCTTCGGAGTATTGAGCGTACTGGCATACGACTTTCTAAACTGATGGTATCAAAGCACTTTTTTTTTTATACTCCCGGTTTGTCTGGATTGTCTCTCTTTGTTACGTGTTATCTCTCTGTACAGTTGAACCTTGGATTACGAGCATAATTCGTTCTGGAAGCGGGCTCATATTCTAAAACACTCATAAACCAAATTGAATTTTCCCATAAGAAATAATGAAAACTCAAATTATGCATTCCACAGCCCAAAAAAGTAAAAACATAAAAATAATTTATACAATATATAAAGTAAAAATAAAACAGATTAACCAGCACTTTACTTTTAAAAAAGTATAAATAAATCCCGACAGATATGTGGTTCCGTGTATTTGCGCATGCGCTGTGTGTGTGTGTGTGTGTGTGTGTGTGTGTGTGTGTGTGTGTGTGTGTGTGTGATGTGCATGCGCACACACACCCATTAATGGATTTTTTTTTTATTGGAACATCGCTATGGAACAAGGAACAATGCATGCAGTGACACTCGCGTGAGTGCATACTAACAGAATCACTGCTCACAAAGTAAAAAAAACTAACAAACAAATGAACCTGCACTTTACCTTTGAAAAGAGCAGAGTTTCTGTGTAGAGCAGAGAGTGTGTGTCTGTATGGGTGCGTGTGTGAAGCCAAGGGGGTAGGGAGGGGGGTGTAAAGGCGAGAGAGAGAGAGAGTGTGTGTGTGTGTCGGTGTCAAATTAGGCGTGCGCACACACATAGGTCTAACGACACACTGAAACAAAGATGGAGATGTTGCTTATACCAGTAAGAGACGAGCACTAAGACCCAGCAGGGGAGACGATTACCCACAATTCCGCAGTGCAAGAGAGAGAAAAACCATTGGCTCAGTTGTGATCATGTGACACTCGGTGTCAAAATAAGAAGCGCATGCGTGATGCATGATACTCGGAACTCGTAAACCAAGACTTTCGCTCGGTTTCCAAGTCAAAATTTATTTAAAATCCTTGCTTGTCTTGCGGAACACTCGCAAACCGCGTTACTCACAATCCAAGGTTCCACTGTACTTTACCTGCTGTCTGTGGGTTTGACTTGACTTGTGGTTGCCATCAAAATGTGTAATTTATGGTCAGAGCTAAGAAATTTTTATAAATAAATATAAGTTGTTCTGGGTCAATGAGTACGCCAGATTCCATAAATGTGGTTGTAAAATACTTTGGAAATGTGAATGATCCTAAAGAGTGCACACTATATGTTTTCACAGTGTTTCATTTTAACATAAAATCCACCTTTTTCTCCCTCTTTTGTAGATACTGGCGTTTCAGCGAGGAGTCTCGGGCTGTGGATAAAGATTACCCACGACCCATAAGTGTATGGGGCTCCATCCCTTCGTCTCCTAAAGGGGCCTTCCTGAGTGACGATGGAGGTGAGTTTAAGGGGTTAAAAAGCATGCCCATCACGAATGTGCCTGCTCTGAAAGCAATCCCGAGTGCTCAGAGAAGGAAAATTTGACTTCATTGCTAAAAAAGTAGGGCAACGATTCCCTTAAGCTCCATCTCTGCTCCTGCCTCCTTGCGTCATTGCACACAGGCACCGGCAGCCTCGTTAAAGCAACAGATGTATAGGACTGAAACTACATTTTGGTTTACGTTTCGGGTTTATTCATTCATTTAGCAGATGAATACAAAACGCCTTAGTCAGGCAGAATCCAATCCAAGTGCTGTAAATTAGATTTTTTTTTCCCCACTCCAAAACATTTCTTTAACCCGCTGAGCTGCCACTGTTACTGTTAGTAAGTGTTTATCTTACTTCAAGTTCATGCACGTTCAATGTTTGGTTAAACGCGTGCCTGTCTTTTTTTTTTCTTCTTCTTTTTTTTTATTCCCAGCGTACACATACTTCTACAAAGGGACCAAATATTGGCGATTTGACAACAAGCGCATGAAGGTCGATGCAGGATACCCGAAATCCATCCTGAACGATTTCATGGGGTGTCGCGTTCACTTCGATCCAGGCTTGGATACAGATGTCAAACCAGACCCGAAGTGGCCAGAAACAGGAGGAAACAACCAAGACGACAACAGTGACGACTACAAAGACAACGATGTCAATAATGATGATAACGAAGATGAGGATGAAAAAGTAGTGGTGCAGGTGAAAGAGACAAACGACTACGTCATGACCCTCGTCCTGGTGATGGTGCCTCTTATCCTGGTGCTGTGCATTCTGGGAGTGATTTACATCATCATCAACACACTGCAGAAAAAGGAGACTCCCAAAGTGCTGGTTCACTGTAGACGTTCGCTGCAGGAGTGGGTGTGATGCATACAAAGAGCACACACGAACGCTTTCACACACACACACACACACACACACACACACACACACACACACACACACACACTCGCTGTTCGGTGTTCTCTTTCTGCATGTTAACAAGAAGAACCCACATGAACTGTCCATTTTTTGATGCTCATGAATTTGGGAGATGATCTTCCTTCTCAGAGTTTACATTCGTGACACAGTGTTGGCGGTGAACCCATGGATCATCTGTTAGCAGTTAAAGCTGAGTGTAATAAAGGGTCATTTTAGTCACATGGAGCCGTTTCTAGGATAGTTACCATTACTTCTGAGGAAATGTTCCTCATCTTCCTGATGTTTTGTGTTGTTCTTACAGACATTCCTTTCTATATTGCTCACAGCTATTTAAATCATTCTCTTCAGACATTTGTGTCCATGTTTAACGATTTCTAAATGTTTTCAAAGGGAACTTATGGAACATGCTTTCATATCCAGGTGGTTATAACATTGTTGAGAGAAGCATAGATGGCTGCCCTGACAGCTAGCTAATGATTGAAGGCAGCGCACCTACAGTATGTTCCCATGGCCCTATGTTCCCTGTTTTTTCTGTTAACCCTCTTATTCTGTTTGGAGCACATATGATATATTTCAAGATAGAATATGTCCTGAATATTGGCTTCCAAATTCTTAAACCTAATAAAACTGATGGTTATCATTTTATTTGGTTTTGGCTGGGGAACATCTTTTTCAGGTTTCCTCATCTTTTGCAGGAGCGCTGCGAACATAGGACCCTAGAACTGGGGAACATTTAGCGCTGGGAACATAGGGATGACCCCTAATTGAGGACAATTTAGCTTGCTGTCACAGACAATATAAAGCTGTCTTGAGAGTGGAGATAAGACATACGCATTGAGAAAATGTTAGGATTAAAAAAAAAAAAATTTCCAGAGATTTGTTGAGAAATCATAAGGCAAAATCTTAATGGAAATCATAAAAAATCAAAAGTATCAGCTGCCACGAAGGAGTTTCAAAGTTTTGACAGTCGCGCGCCACAGAACCGCTTCATGTCAAACATCTCTGGGAGGCAGATTCGCCCAGTTTCACGCAGAATTTCAGGTTTGCTCTTTGTTCCAACTATGCTGTCCATGAAGGAATAGCAGACGTGGCAGAAACGCGCCAGTTTCATGTACAGAGGACGATGTCTTTTGGCACACTGACTTATGAAGGTCTGTGGTCCCTGTGACCGTATGTGCAGCTTGGTATTGCCACATGTTGGCGTCTTACACCAGCATGTAGTCCTGCAACTTTTTTGATACCACCTCTGTATTAAGTGCTGTAATATAAAGTCAAAATGTGAGAGGAAACAAGAAATAACTGTCCAGAAAATGTCATATTAGTGGCAACAAAAATGAAATATCTGAATTCTTGAAAAATCTGATATTTTCAATAGAAATGTCTATATCAGCCACTAACATATAGAGTGTTTTCCTCAGATGATTTGGTAAGAATGCTCCTCAGATTCAAATGAAACTGTAATAAGATTTAGCGTCAGAAGGTATTAGATTGTGTTGCTCTAAAGCGAGGATGGAAACAAGACCCCCAGTGTAAATATTAGACCCCACAGACTAAAATTAAACTGTAAAAATAAAACTTAGCATCAGCTTCTATCAGGTAATACAAAGGCAAAGAGAGTATGGAAACAATATATAACCATCCGGAAACTTTTGTGACGGTGGAAACGAGACTCGCGCCAGGGAGCTGTTGGGAAGATTAACTTTTACTTCAGATGTGTCAAGAAAGGTTTATACAGACTAAAATTTTAACTGTGATAACGCTTAGCATCAGCTGCTAGCAAAGACAAAGATGTGGTGAGGGTGGAAATGAGAGACAGATGTCGGTAGTGTGAACGTTTCCCTGAGGTGTGTTGATAAATTACTAGGAAAAGCCTCCATATTTCAAACTGTAATAACACTTTAGCATCAGTTGCTATCACACAATAAAGAGGCATCGTAACAATGGGAATGAGAAACAAATGTCAGGAGTAGGCTGAGTCTCCAAGAAAAAATCGACACCGATTACAATTAAACCGTTAGCATCAGAAAATACAAAGGTGTCGTAAGAGTGGGAATGAGACCCGAGTGTACAGACTATAGCCATTTTCCTCAGATGTGTTGGTGAATTACTAGGAAAAGTCTCCACAGAGTAGAATTAGAGTGTAATAAGTCTTAGCATCAGTTGCTATCAGGGTGGAAATAAGACGTAGCTGCCCAGAAACTGTCATGATAATGGAGACAAGACACAAATGTTAGGAAAGTGTCTGGAATATAAACATGTTCCTTAGACGTGTTGGCGAATCCCTGAGGAAAGCACACTTTGCATTGAAATCACATTTAGCATTAGCTGCTAATTTCACTTCCGTGGGTTCTGCCGTATTCAGGGTTGCCGAGAACGGTTTACGGACTTGTTAATAACGGGGGGGGGAAATGTGCAGTTTAAGTGGAATCTTCTCGTAAACATGACGAAGACGTGACCGTATATGGATGTAGTAAAATAGTTTCTCTACAGCGAGACACTTTTTGTTTTGCCTTTACACAAATGTGGTGCTCTGCCCATTTAAAACTCTGCTCTCAACAGAGGATTTGCACTTTCACATCATTTGAAAATGATTATATGATTTGTTCTGTGGTGGCTTTACGTCGTGGTTCTTTTTTTTTTTTCCTGTGTTTGTGTGTGTGAACGTCTGGGCATAAAGCACATCCTCTCCTTCTCTCCTTAACGGACCCGGTCTTTTACAAATGTCTGGGAACATTCGAGTGTGTTCATCAGGAATAACCACCATCTCGCTTTCTTCAGTTAGATGGTCAAGGAAAAAGCAGGGGGGTAAAAAAAAAACATCCAAAAACTGTTTGTTTTTGTAAAAGCCTCATGGAGAGCATAAAGGAGTTAAAGGAGTCTGGTTTAATAAATTGCTTTGCACATACTTGCAGGGTTTTACTGTCTGTGCTGACGGGGCCGAGCCTGGCTTATGTTACACACATGGTGCTGATTTAGGGATTTTTGAGGGTGAGAGACAAAGGGAAAGAGAGTGAGAGAGGGAATGAGAGGATGGGGGAAGGGGGCTTCTATATCCATACAGCATTTCCTTCTCTTCTTTTGAGATCCTTTGGCTTTGCAAAAGGGAAAAGGAGGCAGAAATGCCACTGAGGCATGCTCAGTCCTACTGTCACTTTGACCTGCATTAAAACTTCATATCACTCTGGATTTGAAATATATATCGTTCTTGGGGGGGAGATGAAGTCCTGTGGGTTTGTGTCGTTTTCTGAGCCAGGTTTTAACCACAGGTTCCCTCTCTGGACCTCTCCCCGGAGTCTGTTTATGAGAATCTTGGCTTCATGTCCATTAGCTACTGCTGCGATTACAGCTCTCCATCAAGCTCTTTGTTTTTACTCTGCGACTTCAGCAAGAACAAAAGAAAGAAATCTGATCCCTTTCTTGCCCTCTCTTTCCACCCTCCTCTCTCTCTCTCTCTCTCTCTCTACTTCTTACTCTCATTTTTTTCTCTCTCAATGAGTGTCTTGAATGATTGTTTTAAACCTGTCATTTTTGTACTGTGTATCTTCATGAATGTCGAAATGTTTAGTTTGATCCCTTTTTCCTTCTTGTAATTTGTTGGTTGATTTAAGTTTCACACATTTTTTTTATATATATATATATATATATTATCAATGAACTGAGTAGATCATGCAGGGCATGTATTGCTTCTCCCACCTCCCTCCAAACACAGGTAGCCTATTATAAGATGTCAATTATTATAAGCTTGCTCACAATAAAACAAAAAAGGTTTCACAAAAAAAAAAAAAAAATGCAATATCATAACAGGCTGTTTGTGTGTATTTATTCGAAATGCATTTGCACATTATGGACTGCATAGTTTAGTAAAAGTTTGAGATCTACAGTAGAAGACTTTCGACCATCTTATTATGGCATGTCAGGATGCAAATACAGTTATATGCACGAAAGGCTTGATGAATAAATGGATGACTAGGATGGATAAATAGATTAAATAGATGCATAAGTGCCTGCGCAGATAGTTTTAAGAAGAATTTTCCACTATAACCTTATTTAAATCCTTGACTTAGACTGTCAAAGTAGACTACTTATTACTGACCTAAAATTATCTGGGATTAACAACAGCATGCCACACTGGCTATATATATATATATATATATATATATATATATATATATATATATATATACACATAGTGACTTAAACTCCTTGTTTATTAAGTGGATGACGCCCAGACACCCATCTCCGGCAGCCTTTCTCTATTGGATCAAATTTTATTTCTCCTCGTCCTCATCCAATCACATTCAAAGTCCCTATCGCACCATATCGCGTACGCTCCTGTGCATGCGTAAAATCAGGATTTGAGAAGGAGCAGCTGGTCCAAGATCTGTGCAGAAGAGGAATTTCAGCCCAGTGATGTGGGCCTTCTCAGGCAAAGCTAATCCTTTCATTATCTCATTATAGGATCTCCTGCCTTTCAGCTGCTCAACTCGCACAATCCGGCCAAAGGAACACTGACGCAGAGACGCACCGGGATGGTGATAATACCCGCTTCACCACCCAGTTCAACTGCTCATGTTCAAAAGTCAAAGAATCAACACAAGACATTTTTTTTCCCAGTTTCATTTTAAGGGCTTCTATTGGCATCACTTCTGTTGTAAGATTATATACAATGCATCTACAATGGTTGATTAAAGGTAACTATTTATCTGAGTGCATAGTTATAGAGAACTAAAATATATACACGTATTGCATTTTCAGTACAGAAATTCTAAAACGTTTCGCTTCAATCGGCATGGCATGGAGGAGATCAGACTGTGGCACTGCATGCAGTTGCATTATTGAAGGCCAGGTTGCTTAGATAGCAGCCTTCAGCTCGTCTCTATTGGTGGGTTGTGTGTTTTTCATCTTCTATTTGACAACAGCACATAGATTCTCTATGGGCTTCAGGTCAGGTGAGTGGGTTGGACAATCAAGCCCACATCAGCAAACCAATCAGCCCAATCAGCGAACCAGTTAGTGGTGGTTTTGGCACGATGTGACATCTGCTTAAAACTTGAACCATGAAATGCTCTTAAATCTCCTGGGAAATGGGTGTGTTGCCTTTGGACTTGATAAAACCCCGTGAACCAACACCAACAGATGACATTTCATCCCTAATCATTCAGAATGGACTTTAAGTAACTTGCATTCTGTGCCTCTCCACTCTTCCTCCAGACTCTGGGACCTTGGAACTATAAAAAAAAAAATAATTCTGTCACCTGAAAAGCGAACCATATGGACCCATGAGCTCCACTCCAGTCCAGTGGAAAAGCTCCAGTTCTTTTTCTCCTTAGCCCGGGAAGACGCTTGTAATGTTTTCTTTGGTTCAGCAGTGGTGTAATTCTTGGAATGCAACAGTTGTAGCCAATTCCCGATGACATCTGTGCATGGTGGCTCTTGAGGCACTGACTCCAGCCTCACCCAACTTACTCCTTGTGAAGCTCTAAGTTCTTGAATCAGCTGTGCTTGACAATCTTTGTGAATCTGCGTTCATCTCTGTTGCTTGTGCACATTTTCCCATCCAGTCAACTTTCCAAGAAGATGCTTTTAAAGATGACTTTAAAAACTGTGGCTCACCCTTTTTGTGGAGTGTGTCAATGATCATATTCTCAATGCACAAGTACCAACTCAACTTTGAATCTGTCTCATGAAAGATTATTATGAAACTCATTAGAAAAATACCTCAGGCGTGTTTGATATTGCTGAAGTCTGGATTTTGACTGCAACGTTAATGTAATTTAATTTGTTAAAATTAATAATAAGGTTTTATGTACCTTTTAAATAAAATATTTCATTAACTTTTTGTTTGTTTGTCAGAACCTAGACCTATAATATAATTTTAGAGCGATAAGATTCAGATCTTTCTATTTGTGTGTGTGTGTGTGTGTGTGTGTGTGTGTGTGTGTGTGTGTGTGTGTATGTGTGTGTATGTGTGTGTGTGTGTGAAGGTTGTGATATTATGTGGCATTTTATGCCCAACATAAACAGAATACCGCGTTGCTGTCCTTCAGCCTGTAATCACATTACGTCTGTCTTGCATCAATCCTAATCCACACACAAATCTCTGGAGTGTGTTCTGGGCTTAATCCCAATCCAACCTGGGATGCAGCACCCTGCCTGCTTTGGAATCAGGTAAGAACAGTCATCATTTTAATATTGTTTTCTAATAATGTTTTCCTACTTTATTCTCATATTTCGAAATCTTAGGAGGTTCCTAAAAGATGCTCAGGAACCCGGATTAAATATGCCAGTGGAGTTAGACGTGTTTAGGCTGAACACTTGCTTTCTTTTTTAATATACAGTAGATATGTGCAATTGTAAGTAAAAAAAATTAATAAATAAAAAAAATGATTCAGTCACCTCCAAAAAGAAACAAAAACAAGGAAAGGATATTCATCTACAGCAGAAGACTTTTCCTTCTTCCTTCTTTCCTTCTTTCTTTCTTTTAGGAATGTTAGTGATTACAGGAATTAAATTACAAATAGCATTTCAGACACACAGATATGCCATATATAGTAGCTTGCCACCTTACTTTAAATATGAGCAAGATTGAGAAGTTGCACTGTGTTTCAGGTACGTATAGACTATATACTGCATTATATTTCATATTTACCACCACACAACCTACAGCGTGGTCCAAGTTACACCCAGCACACTCTGCTGCTGTTGTGAACGAGTTGCAGTTCCTGGCATTATTACATATGCGTTTAAGTCTCAGACTGTGTGTGTGTGTGTGAGACCTCAAACCCAGACCTCCGATGTTGACCACATTACTTCCCCACATCCTGTCCGTGCTCTTCTCACTGGCCTCATTCTTCTGCCTGCTGCCAGAACCGAGCCTTGTTTCTTTTGTTTGAGGAAGGACATGAGGAAGATTGACGTCATTCTATTTCTGCCTACTTGTGATTTTTTTTTTTTCCTGGAGAAGAGCCATGTATTATACCAGGATGTAAGGTTCGATGAGGGCTTCATAGGGGCTTTCCATCCAGTGGATATGATCAGTAGAGCGGTACTGAGTAGGATCGTATTGTTATAGTACATATATCAGTAGATGATGTCACGAAGGTCCCACTTCCTGACAACAACAAAACAAAATATTTGTTTATCGTTTTAGTGTAGTGTATGAGTGTATAAATACAGCTTGTCTTTGCATATTAGGATGTTTAACTGGATGGTGAAGGTGGTGCCACAAGCCCTGACTGGTCCTAATCATGCAGGAGTGCGAGAGCAGAGGACTGCAGTAAGCAGTACACACACACACACACACACACACACACACACACATACACACAATGATTGTTTAGCTCATATACCGAGCTCTTCCACACCTACAACTCTTTATATCTCTTTTAACCCTTGAGTGCAAAAGTTTGTACACCCCACTATTTATGTCTTTCCATAGAATCTCTTTTATAGGAATCACATTCAAAGGAATAAGTCTAAACTATAAAGAAATGTAAAATATGCTGGATAATAATTTTTTTAAATTATTCGTAATAATGAATTATTTAGAATTGGTTACACTAGAAGTATGGAAATTTGTGCACTCGACTGTACACACAAATACACACACACATATCCACTTGCTCTCTTCTCTCTCTCTAGCTTCTCTTCTACATACTGTACTGTACGGACATTTCTCCCGTGTTCTCCAGTGTTCCCAAACCGCCACCCCCCATAAAAAAAAAAAAAATTTTAAATCACGTTCTCTCCTTTCAGTGATAGTCTGTACCAGGATGAGAACATTTCTTAACTCTTAACTGTATGACCTCATTATTTCTGCTCTTTATTCTTTTTTTTTTGTTGCCCTGCTCTCGATCATTAGGCTGGAAAGGTTACAGGAAACAGAGGTGGAGACCTGCTCAATTTCCATTCGATATTAAAAGAAAAAAAAATGATTCATTGTATTTTTTTTTTGTTTTTGTTTGTTTTTTTGTCAAGGCTCATTAGTGTTTTCCTTCTGAACTGCTAACAGGAAAACTGAAGTCAGTCAAATCAATGAGGGAGCATGATCAAGCATCAGAAACGTCCCAGAGCAGGCAAGTCACCAAAGATGGAAAGTACTGTACTTGTGCGTGACGTTACATTTCATTACATTACATTTCCATTAAAAAAAGAAATTCTCAAATCTCATGACTCATATTTTCCCCATCAATTTGTTCACATATCTAAGAAACATGGTGGTTGGGTTTTTAATAAGATGTAGGCATGAATTAATAGCTCTGGGTCATATGTTACATTTTTTGAGATCTGTTTCATGGCCATCATCTTAGATGACCATTCATGGTCTCATTTGAGACTTGGTCGCAAAAACAACAACAACAACAACAACAACAACAACAAAAAAAAAAACATCTTTTTACTTCTTACAATGTAAAATTTGCAGCAATTTGCTGGAAATTAGCCTTGTGCTATACGCCCCATGTACGCGGCATTGGTCGACTGTGCGCAGCAATGCTTATTGTGCGGTCCCTAATTAAATAAACAAAATGAAAATAAAAATAAATTTACACCTTTGAAGTTGTTGTCAGTCTTTCGGCTGCTCCCATGGAGAACTCACTACAGCAGACCATCTGATTGAGACACTACCTGGCACAGTTTAAAAATTTTTTTTTTTTTTACACCGGATGCCCTTCCTGACACGATCCTCTCATTTTATCCAGGCTTGGGATCGGCACTGCCTTCAGTGGCTGGGCTTTGGTAGATGAGAAACTCACAACTGAGCAACAAATGCCCTATTTAGACCTTTGAAGTTCTCGCCAAGAATATCAAAGATAAAGAACTATAAATTGTACATGAGTTAAGGCTTAGTTTAGCATTCATACCTTTCAGTTTAGCATTGTGGAACGTAAGAATGAGAGTCTCTGGATACATTTTGGGGAAGAAAAAAAAAATCTCTTTATTGGATTCAGTAAAAATTCCTATCAAATGAAGCATTTACTTGTGTGTAAAATTTGAATTGAAATTGAAAGTGTAAAATTTTACTAGACTAATTTTCTAATTTTTCATCTTACTAGTCAAGCTAGACTAGCAGTGACTCCAGTAGCTAGCTAATTTCTCAGCTAGGCAGCCAGTCAAATTCCACAGCAAACTCCACAGTGTTGAATTCCCATCCTACAGTGTTTATAATGGTCCAGTTGGACTAAAATAGACTGAAATTTATTTTAGTTAATTTAGTTTAGTTAATACTAAATATTGTAGAAGCTGAACAAAGAAAAACAGAAATTAAACAGATGAATTATTTTCACACAAAAATCTAACCTTTTAAAATGTTTCCTTTTTTAATACATGAGTACATGTAATATATAGTAATATGATGCTACAGGATTATTTGTCACATACAGTGTTTGCCCTGTAAACCTACTAACTGGTTGGGCCACCATTAGCAGCAACAATGGCCATCAAGCGTTTTCGATAACTTGCAATGAGTCTGTTACAGCACTGTGGAGGAATTTTGGCCCACTCATCTTTGCAGAATGGTTGTAATTCAGCCACATTGGAGGGTTTTCGAGCATGAACTGCCTTTTTAAGGTCATGCCACAGCATCTCAATTGGATTCAGGTCAGGACTTTGACTAGGCCACTCCAAAGTCTTCATTTTGTTTTTCTTCAGCCATTCAGAAATGGACTTGCTGTTGTGCTTTGGACCGTTGTCCTGCTGCAGAACCCAAGTTCGCTTCAGCTTGAGGTCACAAACAGATAGGCAGACATTCTCCTTCAGGACATCTTGGTACACAGCAGAATTCATGGTTCCATTTATCACAGCACGTCTTCCAGATCCTGAATTAGCAAAACAGCCCCAGACCATCACCGAACCACCACTATATTTTACTGTTGGTATGATGTTGTTTTTCAAATTTTTGAAATGCGGTGTTACTCTTACACCATACATAATGGGACACACACCTTCTAAAAAGTTAAACTTTTGTCTAGTCAGTCCACATTGAGTATTTTCCCAAAAGTCTTAGGGATCATCACTATGTTTTCTGGCAAGACTGAGATTGGTCTTTATGTTCTTTTTGCTCAGCAGTGGTTTTCATCTGGCAACTCTGCCATGCAAACCATTTTTGCCCCCCGTCTCTTTCTTATGGTGGAGTCATGAACACACTCACCTTAACTGCGGCAAGTGAGGCCTGCATTTCTTTGGATGTTGTTGTGGGAACTTTTATGACCTCTTGGATGAGTTGTCGCTGCGCTCTTGGGGCCAAGTTTGGTTGGCCAGCCACTCCTGGGAAGGTTCTCCACTGTTCTCCATGTTTTTGCCATTTGTAGATAATGGCTCTCATTGTGGTTTGCTGCAGTCCCAAAGCTTTAGAAATGACTTTATAACCTTTTCCAGATTAATAGATCTCAATTATTTTCTTTCTCGTATGTTTTTGGGTTTCTTTGGATCTTGGCATGAGCTGACCTCTCGTTTGAGCTTTTGAGGATCTTTTGGTCTACCTCCCTTTGACAGGCGGGTCATATTTCAGTGATTTCATGATTGTGAACAGGTGTGGCAGAAATCAGGACTGGGCATGGCTGGAGAAATTGAACTTGAAGGTGTGATAAACCAGAGTTGAGTTATGTTTTACCAGGCCCACGTCCAACGAATATGATTCTTACAGCAGTAGACATTTCCTGTTCTAGTATTCCTATAAATTAATCCCAATGATGTAAAAAAAAAAAAATCTCTGTGAATCTGCAGTGTTCAGAGTGGGATGCTGACTTGGCTGTCTAATGGTTTCATCAGTGCCCTGCCACACCCTAGCGGAAGCCCGAACCTCCACGGAGCCACCAACACCGAGGCCAAGGTCCTCCCTTCACTGTGCTCCTTGCAAGCAAACCAATATAATCCAAGAAATTTCATAACCATCTTCCTAACCTCCTGCGTGTTTGTCCTTCTCTTACAGTCACCTTCAGATGATGATTCAGACAGGTATGATTAATTGAAAGGAAACTACATAGTCGTGTGTTATTATACACTGTATGGCCAACGTTGTAAGGACACCTGACCATCACACCAATACATGGTCCAACAACAAGCTGTTGCTATGGTAATTTAACTTTACTGGGTCCAAACCTGTTCCAGCATGACAAAGCCACTGTGCACAAAGTGAACTCCATGAAGAAATGGTTTGGTAGTCGTGCACAGAGCCCTCTGACTTCAACCCAACAGAACACCTTTGGGATGAAGTGGAACTAGAGCATCCTCGACATTCCAACATCAGCAGCATCACTAACTTCACAAATGCTCTTACCGCTTTAACACAAATTCCCACCGTCACACTCCTAAATCTAGTGGAAAGTTGTTGCAACAGAAAAGGGGCAATACATTTGGAATGAGATGCTTAACTGGAGCCAATTGATGTGATGGTCAGGTGTCTTAAGGTGTTCTTAATATCATTTTCTATAACAGCAGCTGTGACAGAGGTCTCAACTGCAAGACAAATCATGTTTATATTAATGTGCTCGTTCTAATACTGTATGTTATCATTTCTTTAGTAGCTATTGATATTGGTAAGTTTTCTGTAAGTAGGCTGTAAGTATTTAACCTTTATCAAAGATAGAAATAGATATTTGTACCAACACAGTTGCCAAATTTTGTCCTGCAAGACGAATGAAACATTTCTCGGAAAGAAATAATACACTATGTAAACCCTTAACCAGATCAGGAGTCATTGGCTGGGTCTCAGGAGGGATTGGGAAGGTCGTACCCCAGCCAGAGATGAAGTACACAGAGGAGAAGGAGAAACTGAAATCTGATGAAGAAGATACAGAGGTGGTTTTACTGTTAACTTTAGATTTAGATTTAGATGCATACCCTCATTATAAACAAACGAATAAATCCAGAAGTAAATTGCAAAAGGCAGTCCGCTCATGGCTATGGCATAGTGAGAAAACGTTGTGGGGGTTTGAATCTCGCCTGTTCTTCGTGTTCTCAGAGATTGCACATTTTACTGATGCCTGGTCCTCTGGTTTTTCCAAACTGCCTATGGTACTGTATGTGGCTGGGTGTGCGTGAGTGTGTGTTTGTGCCATCCTACAAGTTGGTGCCCCATGCAGGGTGTACTCCGCCTTGTGCCCCATATTCCCGTTCTCTGTATCTCGGGGAGACACCGAGCGCATTTGATCCATTGTTTTAGACATACAGTATCTAAGGCAAGGATGTTGCACTACCCCAGCACCATGTGATATGTCAGGCAGATATGTCTACCTGTTTATGCTCTAACTTTATGAGATAGATAGCTTATAGATTGCTAATAAGTTTGCTAATCCAGTTTCCTGCTTTAGAATAATAAGGAATAAGGTAAATGTAGAGTAAAATATAATGGCGTAAAAGTATAAAGATGTAAAAATACTTCAACAAAGTACAGAATTTTAAGTACTTAAATACAGCAACAAATTACATGTATGTAGTTCTTGTCCACCAATAATAATAATAATAATAATAATAATAATAATAATAATAATAATAATAATTTTGTTAAAAAGTCAATAACTTGCTTCTACTAAAGAAATCACTTGCCAACACATTGTTTCCTCTAAGGCAATTATTTTTATTTATTTATTTATTTATTTATTTCCAGGTTTGCAATATTGAAGAACCTCCAGGTGGGTGAACCTTTCCAGGCATGTACTCTAATTCTGATGAGGTGGTTGAGCTTACCCCAGAAGCAAATCAATGACGGTTCATTGTGTGAGCAGGTGCAGAGCCTCTTCCTAATGTTCCAGTGGTGGGAATGGTCTCGGAGGACGAAGTGTCTGAAGAGCGGCATTCTTCTCAGTTCCGTCCAGGGTGAGCTACATGCTTATAGAAGGCTGAAATCGGGTTTATCCGTAGTAATTTCAATATGAAGCATCTCACATTTGTGAACCCTTTTAGGTGACACAGGACAGTGGATTTGTGATTTTTACATAAATGAATATTTATGTGGACAAAAGACAACCTAGGCAATGTGAGTCAACATAATGATTTATCATGAAATGGTTTGTAGGATAAGCATAACAATCGGACTTTTCTCAAAGTCGTAAATGCTGAGTTTATGGCTTACGATCTCTTTTGATTAGTCTATCTTGCATCAACAACTGTCGTATCAATCCATATACCACCTGTTCCTTCTTCATCTTTACGCAGCAACCAAATGGTGGAGCAGTTCCTCTGCCTATCATGACGATCGTCTTCATAGGGAGTCCTTTAAGAAACTAGGCTTGGGAGATCGAATTGAAGTATAGCCAGGGGTTACTGATTTTACCATTTGCATTCATTACCCTAATCCAAAGCATCTCCAACTTTTCCCCCCTATATCAGAGTGATGCACTGGATAAAGACTGGATTCCAGAATGCTCTCCCTCACCACATGCCCCGCCCACCAGACCAGCCAGAAAACGGATCCCAAAGATCATCACGCTGCTCAAATAAAGGTATGAATCCAAAGTAATACGGACGTCCTGGTACCAGATAGGCGTCTCTCACCCAGCTGGAGCTCAATCTATAGCTGCTTCTCAAAACAAATGCAAAAAAGATGGAGTAAACAAGGTCAGGAAATATAACCTAATCAACACCACCATACCAAAATCTGGGGTTGAAAGTAGAGGGAAACCTTTGGTTCTAGCTTCAGGTATCAGCCCATGCAAATCACAAGAATATTTGATTTGTAGCCAGTATATTTGAAGAATATATCCCATGGAACCAAACTGACCAAAGACCATGTAGCTGCTTAAAATTCCAGCATGCGCAATGTAAAAGTCTCCCCGCATCCCTGCTTTACACAGAAAGAATGGCGAAGTGGTATAAAATGTAACATTTACATGCTGTACATTCGGTTCACTTGGGTTGTTTCAAAGTTTATCCGAAAACAAAAATCTGGACAACAAAAACAAGTTGTGTGAATCATTTCTTTTAACTTTCTAACTTACCTTTTTATTAGAGTAGAAACAGCTTGTAGCACTTTGAGATTTGCTTCAAATATAAAGTGCATTAGAAATAAAATGTATTATTACTACTATTCTTTTGGAGTACTTTTAAATTGCATTGATAACAAGACTAATCACGTCAGACGGGGATTCCACCAGTGTCTAAGGAGTTCCTTTACATTCCCATTCCTCAACCAATGAGTTGTAATTCAGATAAAGTTAATTGACATTTTACTTACTTACTGGATTCTACAAGGCACTGACACTGGAGCCTCCTTCCATACATTATTACATAAGGACCTTTCAATGGTCGTCAATTTCATTTGCTAAATAACAGAACGTTTTGAACCTTGAAGACTTAGATGATTGTTGCCTGGCCGTCATACCGTCAATGAATGAGTCGTTACTATAGGAAGGATAACGTATTTGAACAAGCACATTAACACAATAACGTCGCAAGTCAGAGCTATCCGACAGAGCTACGGTTAAAATCAATCCCCGACCCATTCAATTTCATTGGGAGACTTTTCAACCAGCTGCAGTTCTTGTACAAGTATATGAATGAACATTTGAGATCTGCTTCGGTTTCTCTTTCCTCACAGTGTTCTCGCCTCCTCCTGAGTCAGTGACCAGCCTGACAGACGTCGACACGAAAGCTACGTACGTTAAAAAGCCAAAAGATGCTAGGAATCTGTCTCTAGCTGAGCTTTTCTCTCTCTGTATCCCATGTGCGATAATACAGTACCTCGCTTTGTGTGTCTTCACTTTTTTAGCATGATGGGATGGATTGCTCATGGTCTCGGCCTGGCCTTACCACAGCCTGTTATAAGAAGTAAAGAGGATTATGGGGTAAGTCAGGCACTAGCACTCCTTTAAAGGAATAACTCATTAAAAAGTTATGACGCGGCTTTTCACCTAGCTGGAAATGCAGCTCGTCAGGCAGAACGTTTCCGCGGCTAGAGGTTTGTCTCCTTTGTTTGGCACCGTTGTCTCAAAGAAGCTTATAAACACTGTACACGTCAGTTGTATCTTAAACATATCTTTAATGCCGCTTGAACGCGTAAAACCACTGCTTTCTAACCATGCTTCAATTTCCTATCTATTTTTTTTTTTTTTTTTTCAGGAGGTGACAGAAACGGTTACACAGCACGGTATGTTCAGTATCACCTCTTCCGATTTCTCCAACCGCTTCACTTACACCATGCACATGACATGATGTCAGTTCTTCATTTGAAGAACACCCCAGATGGCTTTAGGGCAGATTTCAGTGCATCACATATTTCTATACTGGAAGAGCACCCTAGATGGCATTTCATTACATTTTGTTCCCTGAGAAGGACGGCCATTAGGGCATTTCATCCATAAGGCAGACTTTCCAAACATCCATCTACAGTAGGAATCTCTGTAGTCCAACTAGGGACCGTGGTGGCCATTGGTGATAAACACTGTGTTTATTTCCATTTTATGACCGTAATAGAACCTCCGATCAACATTCACACATGCATTCACACACTGCAGGCGATTCGGGAACGCCAGTTAGCTTAATCCGCATGGCTTAATTTGGACTGTGCGAGGAAACCGGAGGAAACCCACCATGCACAGGTACTCTAGAACATGCAAACTCCATGCACACAGACCCCATGGATGGCATTGAACCCGGACCCTGGAGATGCAAGGCGGCAGTCCTAACCACTACGCAATTTAATGTCATTTCATGGCAATTTAAAGTCATTTTATTTATCACAGGAGCTCCCTAAAAGGCCGTTTATGGCACATTTACGTACCAAAGGCGCACTCTAAAGGACACGTCATGGTGTTTTATACAACCAAAGACAAAACATCGAAGGCTAGTGGTTGCTGCGTTGATAGGTCGGGAAATGGGGTTGGGTGGTCATCGCTTCCCTTTTTCCTTTTTAGGATTTCCCAAATGAAAAAAAAGTTTTCACAGACGAAAACCTGATTACCTAAATGCTTATTTAATTTTAATCATGCTTTGATTTACGTCCGTATTTCTGTGTCCATGTGATAACATCACAAGCTGTCGAAACTATAAAATTATTGCTACAAAGCAATGATCCAGAAGTTATGAGAAATCCAACTGGACAAATTTTGCATTTATTTGTGCAAAAATACAACAAGCCCATGTTACGGACAAAAGTGCATGAGGTGTATTGGCGAGATACTGGATATATGAACAGAAAAATATCTGATATGATATGAAAGCAGGATAAAGTGAACAAAGATCTAAAGGTCTAAAGCTAAACAGGAAATTAAGGGGGAAATGCGGAGCTAAACAATGTTCACGGGCACTGAAACTGCACAGTGGAAACAACAAAGCCCTAACTTGGTCAGGCATCATTCAGTAACCATCTGTTTTACACGATAAGGCTAGTCATGTATTTTATTCAATAGTATAATAACAGTTATACTCAAGCACTTTTCAATTCTGATTGGTCCGAATGTGGTGTTTTGGTCCGAATGTGGCCGAACGCACGACTGTTTCTATAGGAATAACTTATTTACCAGGATTTTGCACGACAATAAGTAACTACTGAGCTTCTAGAAGAAGAGGTTCATTGTAAATGCATAGAAGGAGTCTCCAGTGTCAGCACTCTGTTTTCCTAGTTTTCCCTACTTTTAAGGCCAGTTATATTATTTTAGCATACCTAAAATATGCCAAAATAATCACCATGTTGTCTATACTGTATCTCAAGCTGTCCACACCAGGTTAACTTCCACAGACCTGGTCCTCGAGGAGGTCGACTCAGGTGATGACCAAGACGAGGACCACGAGAAGAAATCCGAGCAGTTGGTTTTCACAAATCAAGCCGAGCCAGATGAGCGATCGGATCAGGGAGCCATGAGTCCATCAGCACCGACATCATTCCCGGTGCAAGAAGATGCCGGGACACAAACTGGACGATGGACCCCCTTGATTGAGAGCATCAAGAAAGAGGCAGAGGACAAAGCCATGGCCGCTATGGAGGAACGGTTGGTGTGTCCGTTTATCTTATAGGAATGAATGGATACTAGTGCCACTATTTTGCGCGATACTGTCTAGCTAAGAGTCTAATGTGACGTTAATCTCAACATTCCGCTATTCCCCTAGCTAGCAGCTGGCTAATCTTAGCGAAGCTAAGCAGAATCGCTGTGTCATCTTAGCAAGACAGATAAAGCAGCTGACTGTAGAATGTGGTAGAAAATAATCATAAAAAAAAAAAAAAGGTTTAAATAAAGTTTACAAGGTTTCTTTATAAACAATAATCCGGATTCAGATCTTAAAGGTCGCAGAATACACAACGTCAGCCAACACAAGCTTAGATATCGCGATGGTTAAAATTAGGGATGTTCTTTCGAATGAACTCGTACAACTTTTTCTAACTCGAGCGTCTGTCAGTAAGTTTGCTTACGTCCTTTATCAATGATATGACACGGGAATAAACATAATGAAAATGAAATTCAACGACAGACAACAAGCTTCAGACAATATGCTACGTAGGACCTTTGTAGCTAGTACACAGTGTGTGTGGACTGTAGGTTGCGTCAGGAACGGTTGGACATGGCGAGGATGGCTGAGGAAGTGGCGAGACACGCGGCGGAGGTGACCGTCAGAGAGCTGTCTGGGACACGAGTGACCGTACACACACCCATCCTGGAGGTGGAGGAAGATGCTGAGCCAGAGTAATCTCTCACACACACACACACACACACACACACACACACAGACACGCGCGCACACAAACAACACGTCTTATTATCCTTTAATGTAATTATTTTAATGCTGATAATTAATGCTGTCCAAAATATATCTTCAACAAATGCACACACACTTCAGGCTTTATGAGCTCACGAAACATCTCACATCACAGACACACACGCTGAGAAAACCCAGTGTTTGTATACAGCGGTACACTACATGCTGAGATTTCAGAGAAGCATTTTCCTACACACGGCCCTCTATAGTCACCTTCCATGTTGCAGGTTACAGGAGCAGAAGGAAGCAGAACTTTTACACAGTCGAAGCGCAGAGTAAAAGCACACTTCACTTCACAGCACTTATAAAGTCATCTGTCGTTTTGCATCAACAGCTATTGATCATAGTTATGAGGGTGAGTCAGAAATGATCCGCACTCTGGATGCTTTGGTAAAACTTTTGTCTTATCAGCGCTTTCCGTTCCAAGCTACTGTCTCCCCGGTCACTGCTGTGCAGGTGTGAACGTGACTTTGTGCGCAGTTCAATCGTAACGGCGTGGCGAGCAAAAACAGCCACACCCCGCTTGTGATTCGCACGAAAGGAGAGCGGTGTGCATGAATTCGTCCTTGGTCTTGGTCTGAGGGTGGTATTTATCAAAGACTTTGTGCGCGGTATAGAGAAAGTGCGTATTCTGTCACGCAGGAGTGTCTACGAATAGATAGAAAAGTTCAAGAAAGAGCCAGACGACCGCCTGCGTCCATGGCTGATGAAAACATCACATTCTCCCTACAGTCCCGATCTCGTTCCATCCGACGTTGGTCCCCTGAAATCAGTCCCACAAGGACGAAGAGTAACTTTTGATGAAGAAGTGAAGACGGCAGTGCATTCATGGCTCGCAGCTCAGCCTTAAACATTTTTTAATGAGGGGTATACGAGAGCTGGCTGACGTATGGACACAGCGTTTTTGGAGGAAAGCGAGGAGATTGTTATTCTTAAAAAAACGGTCTTTTCTAAAAGTTAAAGAGCGTGGTTAATTTTTGACTCACTCTCGTATTATCGTTAGCATACATATTGTCGTATATAAAGAATAGGCTGGTGAAGGAGGAAATTCTTTCACCGAGTCAAGGACATAGCGAGAGTTGTGAACGGTATCAGACGCTGGGTGTGTGAGGGGACGCCGGATCATGAGTCCCATTGTGTGTGTGTGTGTGTGTGTGTGTGTGTGAAATATTTAAAAAAGGGGTAGAAATGAAAGACTCTAACTTCACAGGATGCACTGAAGGACTGAGGGAAGTGATGTCATACTCTTATCTTGATTGATTGATTGATTGATTGATTGATTGAATGTTCATGATTTTAAGGTTCCTATAGGTATCCTATGTATGTAAGTTAATTAAGTTTACATTTTAAGTAGGGTAAATAATTAATGAATATCTGGATGTACAGTATCTCTCTCTCACTCACTCACTCAAGGGGGGGCTGGGGTGGACATGGGGGGCTGGAATCACATTTTTAAGGGAAAGCCAAAAATCTGGCAACCCTGTTTCCAACCCCAGCAAATCTCCATGTAACACTAAACAAAGGCTACATAAGCCTGCTAAATTACTAATTCACTCTTGGGCATTGTTGTATTGCAGGTGGTGTGGGATGTATTTATACACCATGTTTAGCCGATTTGTATGGACTTTGAAACGCAGCCAAAGCGTTTGGGCTTCCTGTATAACCATATATATATAAAAATAACTAATCAGCGCCCTCTGCTGGCAACATGGTGTAGCTACTAGTGTTCCAATTAGTGGTTCCATCCCAACAAGTGTTTCCTACGTAGATTGAGGAGGTAGGGTATACAAACACATGTGCTGTTCGAGTGTATTATTGTGCAGACTAGATTGTACCTTGCATATTAAAATGGGATTTATAATATGTAAAAAGAAAAAAGAAAAAGAAAGAAAGGAGAGGGTAATACAACAATACACCACATTTAATATTTAGTGTGAAAGTATTTACATTTTCTGTCAGAGTATAAAAAATCCGGAATTATAATAATAATAATAATAATTATTATTATTAAAAAAAAAACATCTCAGTGGATGATTAACAAAGTAGCCTGGACAACAGCCAGCCTAGCAACCGCATCCCATAGCAACGCCGGTTGCCTGGTTACGTCTCGAGCATCTTGCTGCTTGTTTACACGCAGGATGGTGGAGCTGCACCGAGCTTCCGCAACCATTCCTTGCACAAACAAGTAAATATTTATCAGCAATTATGTGGTAATCATTATTTAGTACAATTAATTCATTATTAAGATCATTATAAGGACGTGGAATTAATAGGTCGAGTTTTAAGAGGAGATCTCCGTGCATCTCAAAGTAAGTTCATATTCTGGGGGATTTGTTTCTTTCAGATTTATATATATATATTAATGTAATGATTATATACTATCAAACTTGATATACCGATTGTTATAGTGTGGAATATTATACTCTACATACTGATCAGCCATAACATTATGACCACCTGCTTAATATTCGATCAGACTACACGGGTTTTGCCAGATGTTCCCACATACCAGAAGTGATCCAAGGAAGGAAAACATGGGGAGAGAGATCCAATCCAATATAAAAGTACACACTGGTCATTACTGTGCTGGTGGCAAAAGGGGACCTCCTCAATATTAGGCGGGTGGTCATAAAGGTTTGGCTGATCAGTGATCATAATATGAATGATCACATGATTATGGGAGTGATATAATATTTACATTATGTGAAACAATATATAAAAATGTGTGTGTGTGTGTGTGTGTGTGTGTGTGTGTGTGTGTGTGTGTGTGTGTGTGCAACAGGTGCCAGGAACTATCTCCAGTTGAGAAGTTCATCCAGGAGGTTGAAGATCCAGAGAAAGAAGAAGAAGGAGAAGATTATGATGATGATGATGAAGATGCACCTGATGTAGATGATCGACCGATTTCTTCTTCCAAGCCAAACATTTTGACAGCAGATCAATCTGTTTCTCCTGAACCTTGTAGACCACAGACTTTTCGTGCAGAAGAACCAGAGGAAGAGGAGTCTGGTGGCACATCAGAGGCTGAATCAGAGTCAGATACGATCACTCAGCAGCCAAAGTCTTGCGCCGGAGCCAGCGTGAAGCAGAACATCATCCAGGTGAGACGTGACACGCTAGGATACACCTGGTTACCCTGTCAGGGAAAACCTATTCTTCTGAAAAACTCCAGCTATTAAATACATTGGGCTACAGAGTTTACTAATATTCTGTCAGATGTGACAAGGAATACGGCACTATTTAAGATACATTACAGTTGCAATGTGCAATATTTGTTTTAGTAATAAGTGTACAGTATTTAGATATACTGTAATAAGCATGGCACTTTGAAAATCAAGGTTTTGCGATATTGCAATGCTAGTTTCTTAAACAATCAACTTGAAATTAACTCCGCCCCCCTAAAATGACAGACACAATACAGCTTCAAGAGGTAAAAATGGCTCCTTTAAATGCTAATGCATGAACAACTACATCTACCTTCATGCCAAAGTAGGCATAACAAAATCTTGTCAGGGGTGGCACGGTGGCTTGGTGGTTAGCACTGTGGCCTCGCACCTCCAGGTTCGATGGTTCAATTCCTGTGTGTGACGTTTGCATGTTCAACCCCGTGCTTGGTGGGTTTCCTGCCACATCCAAAGACATACAGATTAGACTCATTAGACACATGGGCACACTACACACTACATCCAGGGTGTACCCCGCATTGTGCTTGAAGATAGAATTGTTGGCACCCTCAGGAGAGATGTGTTAAATGTTTTTGTGCGCAAAATCTCAAATGAACTAAAATATAAGATTTGATTGCACTAAAACCTACAGTGTTGTAACCAAATACTGTAGCATGTGTAATCGTTCTAAGTACTTCATGCTTTGCTAGCATACCAGCACAATCCACACCTCATTGCAGAATCTTTCCACAGCTTTTTCAATATGATTTAGATCAGGAGCCGTTTCTAAATGGGGTATTGACTCTGTCAGTCTTCTTATATGTCCTTTAAAAACATTTCATTTGCTTTGATCTGGTTTTCTAATACTGGCTATAATTGAACTAGGAAAAAAAAGAAAAAAAAAAGACCTGGTTATCATTTAGAAGAAAGTGCTTTACACACCCATGTATTTTCGCTCGGAGTTTCTCTGAGGAAGGGGCACTGACCAGGGACCAGCAATTCCTGACTAAACAGCTGCTATTCATCAGGACATAAAAAGAAACATCTGTATTTATATAATAGAAAATACTGCAAAATCTGAACAATCAGGATCTCTAATCTTTACATCTTAATCTGAACGTTCTGTCACTACAGCAATCGGATCCTGGAGGCTCTTCTATCATTCCTGTCCCAGTTTTTTTTTTTTTTTTTTTTTTTGTGTGTGTGTGTGTGTGTGTGTGTGTGTGTGTGTGTGTGTGTGTGTTAGTTTTAGACTTGTTCATTACAGATCACTGTTATTCATTTGTCACAGTACCTTTTCTGCTTTTAGGATGAAGGCGTGTTAACTGAAGATGGAACTAATGGTAGGTTTCTTTTTAATGTTTAATATAAATCAGACTGACAACAGACCAACCACCTAGGACCAAATATTAAAGAGTGTATAGAAAATCCATGCATATATCGTTTAATAATTTTTAGTACGTTCATTGGAATTGTTTTGCTTTCATGCTCTGGTCATTGGCGAAGTTTAAAGCAAACTGCTCAAGACTTTGTATTCATACTGTAACTACCACCCACACACACACACACACACACACACACACACACACACACACACACACATCTTCAGGAAATATAGTACCCTTTCAACCTATATGTTTTTGGGAGATCAGAGGAAACTGGAGAAGTAAAGTACACATGGGGCCATCATCATTAAATTACAAGCATGAAGCATAAAAAGAGGCTGCGAGTGAGTGTTTCTTGTGCCTGGTGACAGAATGGTGTCCCACTCAGGGGTATAATTCTGCCTCTGCCTCCACCCAGACCCTGCTTACAAAAAGTATATAATGAACAAATGACAATTTCTGACGCAGGTAATGACTTTGCCATTCTGCTTTCAGTTTCCTCCAGGTGTGACACCGTGAAGGCCTGCCTCATGAAAGTTCCCTGTGCTCCATTTTGCCTCAATCGCGTCAACCAGCTGCTCAAACAGAACAATATCACTTTGCCGCAAGTGGCCCCCGTACCTAAACTGCCATCTCACATATCCCAGGTCACCCAGCAGTTCTCGTCACTGCCTACAAGACTTAACCAGCTACCTCAACGAATCACTCGAATCCCTCAGCAGATTTCCCAGCGTGTACCCAAGCTTCCTGAGCACTTCCCTTCCTTACCACGGAAACTCCCTTCTTTCCCTGAACGATTTTCCTCCAGTTTTCCCCACGGACTTCCCAAAATTCCCCAGACCCTACCTGATTTCTCAAAACACTTCTCCAACTTCCCTCAGCGCTTATCTAACATTCCTCATCATCTCTCCAACCTTCCTCAGCACTTGACTAGTGTTCCTCGGCAGTGCTACAAGACTGTTCAGAATCGTCTGAGCAGCATCAGACCTCAAAACAATGCCTAAACCTCAGCAGCAGCAGCAGCAGCAGCAGCAGAGTCGGGACCTGGAGCTGGACCGTCTGGTCCGCCAGTCCCCCCTCCAGATCTCCCGTACCCCGTCCCCTTCCTCGCCCATCTCCGTTCAGGACTTGCCCAATGTGCCCTTCTATCCTCGTCTGCCCCCCATCAGCCCATCACATCATCTCTCAGGCCTCTCTAACCCCATTTTTAATGGTGAAGATGAACTCACCTCCAGTAGACCTTCAGGTGATCCATTTGTTCCATTGATCTTTTGCTAAATCTAAACGCTGTAGAGCATGGTATATATATTTTTTAATGTCTCTGTATATATTATGTGTAGAAGTACTTTAGTGAACTCTGCAAAATCAAAACTAAGCAAAAATATATATATTTAAAAATCTTTTGCCTTACAGTGAGACTTTCAGCAGTGTATACTGGCAAAATGAAGAAAATCTAATGATCCAAATCCAACCAATGATCCAATAATGAAGCCATTTTTAATGTATCTGGGGACATCATACAATCACATAGGCTTTGATAAATGCTAAAAATTGTAAATAGTTTTTTCTGCTGAATTACTGAATCACTAACAAACCAGGATTTATATTTTTGCCATAACCCAGGGCCGTTTTCATTACGATCTGTTACTGTTCCTGCTGTTGCTCTTGTACTGTAGCTAGCTCCAGATTGAGCGCCCACCCAGCCGTAAACGTGGAAGACATGGACTCGGATAATGAGCGACACGGGAAATCTTCGCATCACATGCCCCAGATTATTACCCCACAGGACCCAAACCTCAAAACCCTCACTGTGCCAGGACCGTCCAAAACGAACCGAACCAGGTTTGGATCTTCCGTTATTCCCCTAGTCAGTAAGAAAACTCTGAATGCAGTGTAGTGTAGAGCTGTATCCTAGAACTAAGAATATAATGCAGTATAAATATGTAGTTGTCATTTTGAAGATCTTTACTTTGTGGTTAGATATTTGTCAATATATGTGAAATGCATGGTAATACTCACAACCGTAACTAACCACATTCATTATATTATACGGCTATAGTTCTTAATATCTATTATCTGTACATCTAAAGCAGTGGTTTCTTTAAAATGAGGCGATTTCCACGATATGTGTTAACTTTATATTCTTTAGCTTGTGAAATATTTTGCTTTTCCATCTGAAACAAATGACAGTAAATAACCAATAAATGTTTGTGAATAGTAAGTAATGTTTAAGACTAGAAGCAATCTAGCTAGTACTAATAGGTACAATTTGAAATATTTATTAATCTATATAATCTATATAAACATTTCTTTAAGCAAAAACAAAGAAAGTACGATATATTCAGAAAGATTTTTTAAAAGATATGTTGAGAATTTTTATATGATGTAGTAATGCTAATTACATATGTAAAATTAACCTTAATAATCTTCTGGGAAATCCTCTAAAGTTAGCTCAAACTACCTAGGTACCATTAGCAGTAAGGATAAAAAGCCCTAAAAATGACCAGAATTAAAATACCTCAGAATTCTGCTAGATATGCTTAAGCATATGAACCTTAAAAAAAAAAAAATAAAAAAAAAAAATATATATATATATATATATATATATATATATATATATTTTTTTTTTTTTTTAAGAACTAGGCGTTTAGGGTGAAATATTCTGAGGTGTGCTGTTAGCCATAAATATTAGCCATTATATTAGCTTAAGGTAGAGAGTTAGCTAGAATTAGAAATGAATATGATTAGCATTTGTCAACAAGGCTTAACAATCTTTAGCAAATATTAACTTAAATGAGCATTGTGAATGATTGCACTTACATTTATGGAAACATTTATAAATTTGACTTTAAAAGTAATCTCAGGAAAGTCTTGGTTAGCTTATAGCTATATAGGTTAGATAGTTAGCTAACAGTTATAAATTTAAGCTCTCTCTCTCAGCTAGCTTAGCTGATATTTATGAATAGTAACAGGCTAGCTCATGTTTGCTAGCAAAGTCTGTAAAATATATTACGTGAATTTGCATGCAATGACCTTATTTTATCACCTTACTTATTTTGTCTAATATATATATATATTTTTTGTTTGGATTGTTTTCATTCCTGCATACTCAACACACACGTGTACACACACACACACACACACACATAAACCTGCGATGGAAACTATGCTGGTGCAAGGGACCGAAAGCCACAAACTATTTGGACGAAAATGTAAGAAGCTTAATATGATTTATTGTCTGGCTTCATCCCATTGTCGCAAACTCATAAAGTGATAAACCAGTGTCTTGTGCGTGACAAGCATTTTATCCACCCTCATTCCACTTCTGCATCTGTTCACTTTAGTGCAGCTGCAAATCACGAGTTTATATTAATGTACTCATTTTAATAATGTTATGGTTTCTATAATAAAAGCTCTCTCACAGGGATTTGATGAAGACCGCTCCAGTCTAACAATAAACAAGCAGTGTTTAATAAGCAGGTTAAATAAGCAGCATCCTGATTAGAATGTATATTTATACTGTATGGAAGGAGTCTCCAGTATCAGTGCTAACACAACATACTATAATTGAAAAACATAATAGTTTTATGATGTTACAGCATAAAAAAATAAAAAAAAACTATAAATTGATCAAACAAACCAAAAAACCTTCTGTTTATATTATTTTGCTCTCTGGGACAGAAAGAAACTGTACTCTTCAGGAGATGAGGAAGATGAGGAGCTGGAGACTGCAGTCAGGGCCTGGCCGAGCCAGAGCAGCATCACGAGTGGGGAAGATCCGTAAGCAAGAATCACATAACGCATCACCGGAACACCAGACGATCAAATATGTTTATCTAAGACACATCAAAGCTGTGAGAAAGACATGTCTAAACAGCTAATCTTTAAGATGTCCTGCCAGAGGCACATTTCTTCATCTACGAGGAATGTCTGGCAAAACTGTGCGGTTTTATTATGAAAGTCTTACAGTACAGTAGAGCTGCCAAAATAGTTTTTTTTTTTTTTGCTGAATGTATCATTTACTGTAGGTGTGTACTGCGTTACTGTTATAGAAATGTGTTGCGTGCTTGGTTAGTCTTAGAAATTATAAGGTATTGTAAACTAACAATGATTATAATAATTTAGATCAAATATATTTGATGATGTTTCAAAAACGTTGGGGAAAATATCCTCAAGGTACAAAGGACCTAAAGTGGTTCCACACTTAGATAAATGTAGGGTAGATAAGTGATACATATATGTGATGTATATGGAGTGTCGCTACATCGATAAAGTGGATGGACGAAGGGATCTTTCCCTTTATGATTGAAGTACACTGTGTAGACAGACAGACAGATAGATAAATAAATAGTGTGCACTGATATTCCTGTAGGCTTCAGTATGTTCTGGACTTAGCTTTATGCGTGACATTCACAGGCTGAAGGAGCGTCCGGCATCAGCCGCCAGTCAGGCCAGCGTGATGGTGAACGAGCGTCTTCAAGAGCTGGTCAAACTGTTTAAAGAGAGGACGGAACGTGCCAAGGAGAAACTTATAGATCCTGACGACCTGGACGAGGACACGCCACCTGCCAGTGAGCGCAACCTGCTGTTATCTTACCACAAACACAAGCTGAAGTGTGGCAGAATTCTCTTATTTCTTGGACATGCGAGAGAAAACAATTCGGCCTTCTTGTGTCTGCTGCTGATCGTTGTGTCATGCTAACCTTATATGTCATATATGTCAAATAGGTCATGTTATGCTGTGGAGGGACAGCATGTGGTGTTTAGCATATATTTAAGCCAATTTTTGAGATAACATTGATCATGTCATAAACATGCCCTTAACACAATGTTGCAAAAACAACCTCAAAACAACATTAATACCCAACTGGGAGCTTGGTACTGTATGCTTACCGATGGACCACTACCAATAACGAGCACCACGAACAAACAAACAAAAAAAAAAGACAGCAGACGACAGGAATTTACTGAAAGATTTTTTTTAATGCTTAAGGTCTGAGATCTGTTTTGTGAAACCAGACATGAAATTACAGTAGAGTAAATAGGGAGCTAAGAAGTAAGAAGAACACGAAGAAATGCCTGAGACACACACACAGCGTGTGGAAAGCTGTTGTGTCCGTCCCAAACGCTGCTTGGGAATTCTAAACTTCGGTGGACCATGGATGTGATTGGATGTTGTTCGAATGGATTTTAATCGGCATAAATGCTCCAAATAAAGATTTACATTTTGTCGTTTTGAGGTAGCATTTGCGATTTTGTGTTTTGGTTCATTCAGTGTCATCTCAACGTCATTTCATCGAATTTTGTCAAAAAACAATGTTGTTCCGAGTTTGTCTTGATGATGCAACATTGTTACAAGTATGTTACAACACTCATCCAAAGTTAGAGACCCTGCTGGGTATAGTTAGTCCCTCCACAGTCCAATAATGTAATATCCTAATTAATGCAATGCGGTACAGTTAATCAGACAACTTTATGCTCCCAGATTGCACCTAATAAACCATCCTCCACATTGTTGGAATCCAACAGCTGAGGCACATGCATGGAACAACACAATTCAGCACAAGAGACGTGCAGCGTCAATGTTGATAACCAAGATTCAGTAGAGTTTAAAGCATTTCTACAGCGTCCTATCAAAACAAGGAGTAAAGTCCAGAAACTGTCTTTTTTGAACCCACCCCAGCTCCTGCAGCGCCTCCTCCTCCTCCTCCTCCTCCTCCTGAACCTCCAAAGGAACCAGCTCCTGCTGATGAGAGTCAGCCAGCTCCTACTGAGGAGAAGGTTGAACAGGACGAATATACCAAGCTGCTGTGCTTCAAGGTGAGGCCTCAGTCCAGGATCGCGCGCCTGATTCGTTACCGCTTCCCAGCCAGCATCGACCCGTTCACCAGTGAGTGCTTCTCTCATCTTCTGTCATTCACCTTGCTACTGTATCAACCAGTTCAAATGAATGCGATTCCGCAATAAACAGACCAGCCCTGTCTTTTTGTTGTCTGTAGATCTGGGCTACGTCCTATGGCTCTTTTTAGTCACATTGGCCTGGAACTGGAACGTCTGGATGATCCCAGTGCGCTGGGCTTTCTCCTATGACGTCAACGGCTCCCTGTATTTGTGGCTGCTGGCTGATTACCTGTGTGACACCATCTACATTCTGGACATCCTCCTGTTCCAGCCACGCCTGCAGTTCATCCGAGGCGGCGATATTGTCGTACGTGCCGTTTGGGAAATCACAGCCAGTAGGAATTAGAGCCGTCAAACCAAACCTGAGATTTTAGATTTTAGATTTTTGAGTTTGATGTACATTTGATTTAGACACCGCAGAAATGAAAATGACACTCTGTCTCCTGCATCTGTCTCTTTTCTAGAGTGACAAGAAGGAAATGAGAGCGAATTACATGAAAGATTTGCGATTTAAGGTTAGAGAAAAGCTTTGGTCGTTTTTTTTTCAGCAGTCAACATCCGTGACTCTGACTTGCGTTGTAATTGTTGATGTCCGTTGCCTCCTGCAAGCTTATACAGTATGTTTTTTTTTTCTCTTTAAATATGTTTCAGCTGGATGTGATCAGCCTTCTTCCCCTGGAACTCTTTTACCTCATAGGCGGGGTCAAACCTCTCCTCCGCTGCCCACGGATACTGAAGGCAGGCCTCAGATTTTCCTTCAGTTTTGATTGAACAGTCCACCAAAATAGTTCTTTCGAGAATATGTAAACACAATTTAATTCTCAGGCTGAGCAACTATTGTTAGCTTTGAGTGATTATCACCAGACGCAGCATGTTTTAACAATCTGCACCACTTAAAAACCCAGTGCTGAATCAAGAATTACTCACTTTGATCTTTCTTTCTGTGCTTCAGGTCTTGTCTTTCTTTGAGTTTAACACCCGCTTGGAGGCCATCCTGGCCAAAGCCTATGTCTACAGGTGAGCACAAGCTTGCATTCGGGATTTGGAGATACTTTTCTAGTGTTATGACAAGTTAAAATGAAAGTGTTTTGAATTGCCTGTCTAGATCGTTATAGTTAGGATGCAGTTAAGTTAAGTGTCTGAACTCAGGACATGTACTAGGCAAGTTGATAGGTGTGAGTAGAGCAGGCAAGATGGCTGTAGCAAAAAAAAAAAAAAGTGGAAATAATTGCATAAGATCTATACTCAGTCATTTCCTCACTTTATCGTTAAGTCCTTAATAAGACAGACAGAAATGCAGGTGTAAACTTCTCTGTCTTGAAGATGTTCCTGTGGTTGAAACTCTTTACAAATTTCTGACATTTTCAATAAATGTTCAATTAATTTCTACTGTACATGCATGACATTTATCAACATTTAGCCGTTTTCTTGGTTAAACAACAACATGATTATTATGAGGCTTGGATAAGGTAAAGTTCCTGTAAATAAATTACTCCCAGAAATATATACAGTATATGTTGCTTATTATTATTATTTTTTTCCATTCCTAGAGTCATATGCACCACCAGTTACCTTCTGTACTCCATCCATGTCAATGCCTGCCTCTATTACTGGATGTCGACTATAAGAGGAATCGGAGCGACCCCCTGGGTATTCAGTGGAGTTGGCAATGCGTAGGTGTTTTTATTCTTCTGTTATTGATGTCTAATTTATCATCAACATTGGTGACATTTGTCGTTAGTCTCTTGGCTGCTCCCATCCAGGGCTCGCCGCAGCAAACCATCCAATCAACAACAACTTGACACGCCAGATGTCCTTCCCAATATTGGTCATGATTTTATCCCAGAGAAATGTTTACATACTCTAAAATCAGAAAAACTGATTGTTGCTATTGGTGGCCAAATAATGGCATTTCACTAGGAGGATATAAAGTAGAAGAAAAACATCTTGTCAGAGAAATTGATTCATAAAATAGATGTAAGAGATAATTATGCAAACGTTTCTTTTTTCCTTATCGGCACTGCTGTGCGGGCCTAAACGTGCTACATCAGTTCATTGGTAACTGCGGTCGGTGTGAGCAAAAATGGACGTCCCACTTGTACAGTAATTTGTTCAAAAGAAGAGAAGCGTGCAGTGATTCGTTATTATTCATCAAAGACTTTGTACTCAGTATGGAGAAAGTGTTTGGATATCTGCAAACAAAAACTGAAAAGGTGAAAGTTTCTTAAAGAGAATCATTACTGGTGGCGAGACACGGATTCATCACTACGAGCCTGAGAGTAAACGGCGACATATGGAACCGAAACATCCGCAATCACCGGCCGAGAAAAAGTTGAAAAGTCGACCATCAGCTGGAAAAGTCATCAACGCTTACAGGGCCAGTTCATCAAGGGCCAGAAGTATTGGAACACCATCAGGAAAACAAAAGCTTCAACAGTCAACAGTGCTCGTTACACTGAGACGCGTTTTAATTAGGGGGAGGAGGACTGCTATCCAAGGGTGATCTTGCATGACAATGCACGTCCGCACACTTTTGCCCTCACTGTCGACAATAAAAGCCTACTTGACTTGACTTGACTTGACTTGACACTCTGCCTTGTTTTTTCTTTTTTCCCGATTTTCTCCCTAATTTATTCGTGTCCAATTCCTCCCCGTCACTAGGGGGCTCCACATTAAGGCTACTACTACCACTCAGTCGGGAGGCCGTGGTTTCCTCTGAACCACGTGACGCCAGCTGACCGCATCTTTTCGAACTGCTCGCTCACGCACCGTTGAGGGCGGAGTCACACACTCGGAGGACGGCGCTATTCGCTCCTTCGGCTCGCGTGAGCTCACAGACGCCCCTGATTGGCTGTAGAGCCGTGATTAATGTGGGAGCGCCAAGTACCTCTCATCCCTCCCCTCTGAGAGAGCTCGGCCAATCAGCTCTCTCTAGACCTCCGGCTGCGAGAGGTTACAGCATCACCCGGGAATCTCCGGATGTTAGGGCGAGCGCTTTTACCACCGCGCCACTTGGCTTTTGTTTTTCTGTTCGGTTCCTGAAAGTAGGCCTACGAGGAGGAAGATTCACTTCTGATGAAGAAGTGAAGACAACAGTGCATTCATGGTTTGCAGCTCGACATTTTTTAATGGAGGAATATAAAAGCTTGTTGATCAGTGGACAAATTGTATTGAAAAGCAAAGAGAATATTTTGAAACATTACAGTATGTATTTTGTATTTTTCTTAATACTAATTAAAATAAATTCTACAGCCAGAGTGTAGAAAAGTTTGGACTCATCCTCATACTGTAGGATATACTGTAAATACTGTATTATACTGGAAATACTGCATTTGAAGGAAAAATAAACAGCTAATGAAACTATTTTCAGATATGTATTGATCCATAATAAATTGATAAATTTCAAAAATAAAATGATTTAATCTTTGTTTGTTTTTAATTTTTTTTCAATAATATCAATTAATAAAAACAATACCACCTAACATCCCGTGTATCAATTTTTCCACAGATACATCCGGTGTTACTACTTCGCTGTAAAGACTCTGATCACGGTCGGTGGACTGGCAGAACCGAGTTCACAGGAGGAGTATATTTTTCAGCTCGTCAACTACTTTATTGGCGTGCTTGCCTTCTCCATCATGATTGGACAGGTACAGTACACATGCTATTGATAATTTCCCTGTAACAGCTCACCCCATAGACGTGTTCGAGTCCTTATAGTCCTTAGAAGTCCTTAATTCCTTATATACAGTATATCATACATAGGTTTTGTCGCATAGCTCACCTGCGGCCTAATAAAATGAAACGCTCCTTGGTGTGTTAGATGAGAGACGTGGTAGGCGCTGCAACAGCTGATCAGACACGCTACCGCTCATGCATGGACAGCACCGCAAAGTACATGGCCGCTAACCGCATCCCCAAAGACGTGCAGTACCGCGTAAAGACCTGGTACAACTACACCTGGCAGTCTCAAGGCATGCTGGGTAAGATTCTAAGATTCACAAGTGAAGACAAGACGAGTAGGCTTTTATTGTCATTTCAACCATATACAGTACAGTTCAGTACACGGTGAAACGGGCCTCCTGGACCAAGGTGCTACATACATACAATAACTGGAACAACACAAATTAACACTATAAATAAACAAAAAAATATCTACGTACAACAATAAAAAAACAATAACTGTATATAGTCCTTCTTATAGTCCATTTGCCAATCCTGAATTTTTATTCTTTCTGTTTTTTGGATAAACACAGGCTTGGTAATCAAGTGTGTTTGACAGCGTAATTAAAAAAAAAAAAAAGAAAAAAAGTGGAATGACTAATACAGTATTAGACTTGCTCTGGACACCAGTTCCTTTAGCTAACGTTTCTCTAATTCTGTGCCAGATGAAGAAGAGTTGCTTGTGCAGCTGCCAGATAAGATGAGGCTGGATATAGCAGTGGACGTGAATTACTCCATTGTCAGCAAAGTGCCACTGTTTGAGGTGTGAACAACCTGCTTTGAGATTTCTTTAAATAGTCAACATGCATATTCATTTTCCATAGCAGTGTACAGACTTAAAAGTGCAGCATATAATGTTTAAAAGAGCTCCTAGATGCAATTTATAGATATTATTATATGATTTTAAGCACAACTGGAATGAACTAACACTTACAACACTGCCATGCAAAACACTGCATTGCACTAGTTTTTTACATTGTAGGCTTTTCAAGGTGAAGTTTTATTGTGTTATTCTTTTCTTTATGTCAGGGCTGTGACAGGCAGATGATCTATGACATGCTGAAGAGGCTCAGATCGGTTGTGTACCTTCCCGGAGACTACGTCTGCAAAAAGGTTTAACGAGACATACATACAAACATAATGTTCATCTAGGTGTCGTGTTACCAAATGATGCTTCAGAGACATGTATTGACTACACTAACCTACGGTGGCCGAGAAGTGCAAAACAAGTTAACAAAATGAAAACAAAATAACAAATTAAAAACCACAATAACAAAACCCAAAACAAAACGAAACATTCAAAAACAAAATAACAAAACCCAAATCAAAATAACAAATTAAAAAACAAAATAACAAAACCCAAAACAAAATAACAAAACCCAAAACAAAATAACAAAACCCAAATCAAAATAAACAAATTAAAAAACAAAATAACAAAATCAAAATCAAAATAACAAATAAAACAAAATAAAAAAACCCAAATCAAAATAACAAAACCCAAATCAAAATAACAAATTAAAAAACAAAATAACAAAACCCAAAACAAAATAAAACATTCAAAAACAAAATAACAAAACCCAAATCAAAATATCAAATTAAAAAACAAAATAACAAAATCAAAATAACAAATTAAAAAAAAAAACCAAATCAAAATAACAAATTAAAAAACTAAATAACAAAACCCAAAACAAAATAAAACATTCAAAAACAAAATAACAAAACCCAAATCAAAATAACAAATTCAAAAACAAAATAACAAAACCCAAATCAAAATAACAAATTAAAAAACAAAACAACAAAACCCAAATCAAAATAACAAATTCAAAAACAAAATAACAAAACCCAAAACAAAATAACAAAACCCAAATCAAAATAACAAATTAAAAAACAAAATAACAAAACCCAAAACAAAATAAAACATTCAAAAACAAAATAACAAAACCCAAATCAAAATAACAAATTAAAAAACAAAATAACAAAATCAAAATCAAAATAACAAATTAAAAAAAAAAACCCAAATCAAAATAACAAATTAAAAAACTAAATAACAAAATCCAAATCAAAATAACAAATTAAAAAAAAAACCCAAATCAAAATAACAAATTAAAAAACTAAATAACAAAACCCAAATCAAAATAACAAATTCAAAAACAAAATAACAAAACCCAAATCAAAATAACAAATTCAAAAACAAAATAACAAAACCCAAAACAAAATAACAAAACCCAAATCAAAATAACAAATTAAAAAACAAAATAACAAAACCCAAATCAAAATAACAAATTAAAAAACAAAATAACAAAACCCAAATCAAAATAACAAATTAAAAAACAAAATAACAAAACCCATAACTAATTTGTTATTTTGTTTTGCGTTTTGTTATTTTGTTTTCGGTTTTGTTAATTTGGTTTTGAATTTGCTATTTTGTTTTGGGTTTTGTTAATTTGGTTTTGAATTTGCTATTTTGTTTTGGGTTTTGTTAATTTGGTTTGCACCTCTTGGCCGTTCAGAAAACCGATACCATGTTAAGTGGGAGAGCGAAATCAGTGGCCGTTAGATGGACCCGGAGCGACAGGTCTCTGAAGACGTACAGTAGTACTGGTTTAGTAAACAATCAACATGATCATTTATTTGCTGAATGAAACAGATTAGTGCGGATACTAAATAAATACACATGGACTATTGGACACATTGAACTGTTTTATTCCCAAAGCTACAAGAACAGACAGGCCTAACGTCCTTTAAGATGCACTGTAATCAATCATAGCCATGTGGGTTGTTGTGCTCGTTCTGGTTCTGGTGCAGGGGGAAGTTGGTCGTGAGATGTACATCATAAAGTCCGGAGAGGTTCAGGTGGTTGGCGGACCAGATGGAAAAACTATATTTGTGACGCTGAAAGCAGGATCTGTGTTTGGCGAAATCAGGTAAAATACCTTCAGCTAGTTATCTCTCCCCCCCCCCCCTCCTCCCCCACACCAGGGTAACTCCAAGCTGACCTGTGTTTGTTTGCGTCTCTTTGACATGAAGCTTGTTAGCAGTCGGAGGAGGAAACCGTCGCACTGCCAACGTCATAGCACACGGCTTTGCTAATCTCTTCATCTTGGACAAGAAGGGCCTCAACGAAATCCTAGTGCACTATCCCGAGTCTCAGAAACTGCTACGCAAGAAAGCAAAGTGAGACGCGATACGGACTGATTCCCTTCGTAATATTGTAGACTGAATTATCAAGGCATGACAGGTGACCTCAGCAGTGCGTTATGTGGCTGATACTGTGGTTTCTGTGTCTTGTGAAGGAAAATGCTGGCAGATAAGAAGCTGGAGAAGAAGAAAGAGGAGGAGAAGGAGCCGGTGCGGGCGATCCCTGCGCGGGCAGAAACCCCAAAGCTGTTAAAGGCAGCACTGGAAATGACCGAGAGGTCGGGTCTGCGAGGCACACTGGCCAAGCTGAAGGGAAAAAAGCATAACAAGTCCCGTGTTTCATTGCAGGTATCCACACACACACACACACACACACACACACACACACACACACACACACACACACACACAGCGCATGTTACATTAAAGCTAAGAACGCTTTTCGGTTTTCATTAATCCATCACAGCTCTTTTTCGGTATGAGCTGTTTACTCAAGTTCTCCTATAATACAGGACTGAGCTTTTTTTATTCCGTCTTTCTACTATCCAGCCATCCATCTGTTCCTCCGTGATACCTGGCTCTCCGATCGAGAGGCCGCACTCGGAGCAAGAGGCCGACGTCATCTCTCAGATCTCAGACAGCACAATACAAGGAGCTCCCATCAGCCCCTGCGGCCTGGAAGACGACAGTCGCTCAGTGCAGGAAGGACAAGGGCTAAACGAGAGGATGGTATTGGGGAAGGACAAGACGGACGAGTAACCCGGAAGAGTGCTAGGTGATGAGGTAACACGGGTATGAAGTGTCAGCCTGTAGAGAGCGCATGGGTCGATCAATATGCTGTATAAAGATATAAAAAATACTTAAATGAGGAATAAATCAACATTTGTTGTCAATGATTGGGTTAAATCTTTTAATCCATGAGAACATTTAGGTGTCAGGTATAAAGGACATGAATTCTTCATTAAATATGATTTGCATTATGTTCATATTGCTTGGTTTCAAAAAAGACTTAAGGTACCATTAACTTATTTACATATACTGTATAAGTTCAGGTTGATGTTGGTTTTATCCCTATTTCAGACTTTTCATGCATGAGAATGACATATTCTACTGTATATTCTATTCAAATGAGCGCAAAAGTTCACACACTCCTAGGAACTGAATAATACAAGAAGTAATCATCATGATAAACCCCATAAAAAGTGGTTTAGCATTTACAGTCATCTTCGAATCTTCTATATTAAGAAATGATAGTGGTAAATACTCTAACATCCACCTCTTAACATGACATTTGTTACAACAAGTCTTTACATTTTTTTTTTTTTACTATTTAATAGAATTGCCTCCCAAACCATGTGTCATGTCACACCGTTGCTTTATATGTGTAATATTCTGTTGTTCGATATTTTTATGGGTGTCTTCCTTCGAATGGTCATTTCAAAGGTCACAGGAGCCACATGTCACACTCCTAAAGTTAAATTGTCCATTAATGGGAAAAACCCAAGCATGTGCGCAGTTAATTGAACCTGTATATGATGAAGGAGAGCAAACATACAGTATGAAGATAAAAAACTTTATACTTAATGCTTGGATTAAATTCCTTCAAATTTAACATTAAATATGAGTTGTGCTGTACATTGATCGTATTGTTTTGTGTAAAGAAATGGCTCGTGAAAACTAAATTAATCAATTTAGTACTCAATCCCGCAATTAAGGCCGAGGTAGGAGGTGCTTTAATTCCTATTTCCGAATTCTCAGGCATGTAAGTACACGCACGTCTTTTTTGACAGTATACTTTTTATATTTGTTCATATTATATTATGTAGGGATATATTTGCGCACTTCCAGAAACCGGATAGGACTAAATGGTGTAATTTGTGAAAAATAATGAACTATTGTGTTTTAGCTAGTACGAGAATGTTTGAAATCTGTATATTAGGATATTATCAGTAATAAATCCTCTAATGTCCACCTCCAAACATTACTTTTTTTTTAATAAGTTTTTTTTAGTATCCATTGTAATAATTTTCTCCCGTTGAATTTGTAATAATTTTGAATATTTGGCGTTTTTCATTTAAAGGTCATTTTTATCATAGATAATAGAAGTCATGTGTCACACTTGTGTAGATAAATTGATTAATGAATGATTCATTGTTTCATTAATGTAATTATATAATTTAATACATATAGACTTTCACAAATGTAATGTAATTAGTTTTAGCTTCAGTTCATTTGAGATGCAGTGTGCTTGTTAGAGCGACTTTATAGCGACCCTGCACACTGTTATTATAACAGAGGAATAAACCATAACTTCTATTCATACAGTTTGACATACAGTCCACCACTTTGACATATTTTGCTAGATTTATTAATTTCCACAGTCCAGTGTTCGGGTTGTCTCTCTGTGAAATATCCCGCCATGTGCCTTAATGAACCCTGATGCTTTCACATCATCCTTAAAGGAAAGGTACAACCCATTCCATAGTCTGGATTTATTCTCTACTCACTTGTTTTGGGCTGTGGCCATGCTGTGGTGCTGGGTCTGAGTTCTCATTGGACACGGGTGATATCAGGGATGGACAAATCAGTAGCCTGGGCATCTGGGACAAACAGAGTAATTATCCAGGGCTTTAGCGTTTTTTTTTTATTATTATTATTTTTTTTATAATTGTCTCATGGACATGTACATATGTTTAACGGACCGTCAAAGAAAGCAAATCTGCTCCATACTGTTATCGCATTAGCTACACTAAAGCTTGCACTGGCTGACAAATAATGCACAGTTTTTTTTTTTTTTAATGCAAAAGTATTTTTTTAATTGATTATTTGTACAGGGTTCGAACACTTTTTAATAAAGACAACCTGCACCTTTAAGAACAGTCACGCCAGACAAAGGCCCGAGACAGACAGCACTCGGATGTGAAGACATTTTCACATCTGATTTAGGAGGAATGACGGACACTTATTGAGGTGTGAACCTTAAGCAGACTTTCCTACATTATAACATCCAGATGTTGAGAAAAAAAAAAAAAAAAACAGGGCTGGGTGTTAGTTTGACAGACTATCATTAATGAAAAAAAAAATAAAAAAAAAGAATAAAAAAAAAAGAATAAAAAAAAAAGAATAAAAAAAAAGAAAGATACACTGTAGAAAGGTTTGAACCAAGAAACAGATGGTGGAAATATTTTAAAATGAAACACTTAAAAGGTTGCCTCCTTTTTCCATACTTACTTTTGGTGCATTTGTGAATTTATTTATTTATTCAGTTTATATATTAAAGCCTGATTTTCTTTTAATCATAAGCTGCAAAAATTATATTTTAGCAAACAAACAAACAAACAAACAAACAACAAAAAAAAAACATCTGAATATTAACAAATAAAAGAAAATTACAGTTACAGTGTGCTTTTTCAAGAAGTTATGTCATTTTGTTGACACGTACGGAAAAATCATTCTTCAGGTTGTGCTCTTGTGATCAACAGTTCCAAAATCATCATTTATTATCCACAGATTCTGATTTGTTTATTTAACCAGGTATTCTTGCTCTACCAGCACATATCCTATCCGAACGCCCCACGACCGGCGGAGCTGCCAACCCGACAGTTAGTGACCGACAGTGAGTGTGAAACGAAGGTGAAAGTAGTTTTAAATCATTATCGGTATCATGTAGAAAAATGTTGAAGAGAATAAACCATGGAGGTGGTGGACTGTCCTGAGAAACTTACAAGGTTTACTTTATATTTCCTATAATTTCACATTAGAATATCTAACTTCTGGGTTTCAGGGTTACACGGAAAGCTAGTGTGTATTGTAGCGTTTACAGTCCCTTGTTCCACACACCAAGTAGTGCCCTTGATCAGAGGTTCGAGGGGGATTTAGGATTGAGCCTTGTGTTATAGAAGCTGATTAGTTTTGTAGCTTTGTTGTGTTAGTCATGAACAGAACAGCAAAGAAGGTTCAGAGATATTTCTTCAGACAGGCTTAATGGTCTTATAATCTCATAATGAGAAGTAATATTCAAGATATCTTGACTTGCTATATAGATGTACATTTTTGCAGTTCTTTCCAATTCGTTATTTAATTTCAAGAATCATTTTGAGAAACATCTTCAATGCTATTTGTAGACCTGTCTGTAAATATTATATAGTAATGTATTACATATCTTTCTTATTTTGTGAAGAGACTATTTATTTTATCTATTTATTCATTAATGATGTATGAGGACTTTTTTTTTGTGTGTGTATATTCCACATGAAAAGTGTATATCTCACTCTTTTGAATGGTACATAGATAAATGAAATGCACTCAACATGCAGCGCACTCCGCCTCGAATGTAGATATTTTTAATAATCTTGTATGACATATCAGGACCACTCAGTGTCTGAATACACTATTTGTCTCACTAATATTCTCATTATGTTATATAAAATTTGTAATATGTATTTTAATAAATAGTTGTGAAATTTTATATCAGTGTGGCCCTCGTGTTCTGCAGAGGAATTTAACAACACACCAAGGTTAAGCATAGAAACAGAGACACCGAGCCGCTGGTTTGTACTCGTAAACGATTAATGTACAACGTCTTCTTAAATTAGATGTAGAAAAATTCTCTTATAAAAATTGTCGTCTTATAAAAATTCATTACATTCCTTTGTAATTTTGGCGTTGCCATTTTATAAACGTATAAATGTGGAGGTAAATGCAGGACAAATGCTGCTATGGGGAAAAAAAAAAAAATCCTTGAGAGGACATGAAGAAGAAACCATGAGAGTAAACCGGAGAAATAATTCTTCTAAAGGTTGATCGCAGTAACTTCTGATTTTTTTTTAAGAATGCACCAAATTGCTTTGCCCACACCTAATCTTCCTGAGGAATTTAATAAAGTTTTTTTTTTTTAAGCTTAATTATGACTTGCCTTACTGTCCGTGACAGTTGTATGGATTTAATAAATACTGTAACTGAAGAGTTATGTATAGAGTTATGTAGAGCAATGGAATCCAAATGCAGATGCCACGCATGGAATCAACCTTAGACCTTATATCTGCTTACCTGTGAGTAAAATAACAAGGGACTGCATACAGTATACACCGCAGGTAAAAAAAAAAACACACTGCCAGGAGATTTGGGACCAATGATAGGACTTCTTCTGGATCATATTATCGTGGATACAGGTGAAGAGGACACATGATCTAATGATCTAATATCCACTTTGAATGTGTGCAGTGACACTGTGATTATTTACTAAAGCCACTGAACTTTTGATTTCTGCACAGGATTAGAAGATTAAAAAAAAAAAAAAAAGTGCAATGCATAAAATGTACATGTATAAAGAGACGTAAATAAAAGTAAATAAAGGCAATACATTTAAAACCTTTTTATTAATTTAATTAGTTGTGGTGTTAATTGGTGATTTCTGAGTCTGGTGACCCTAAATGAACTTCTCCTCTGCAGCAGAGCTACGTTTTGGTCTTGCCTTCCTGGGAAGGTCTTTATGAGAGACAGTTGCATTATGGAGCTTGATGGGTTTCGCAAATGCACTTGACAATATTGTTCTTGCAGAACAGCTGACCTTCATGTCTTAAAATAACAACCGACTCTTACTGCTGTAGTTAGTAGGTTTTTACCTAATGCCATATGTTATTTCATATTTTTTTTGAAAAATCCATTATTATTCTAGGACAGGATATAAAATCTTTGGATTCTGAGATGCTTTTGAGTGGATTGTGGTTTTTGCTGCAATAAACTCTGACTTTTCTTTTCTCTCAGCCCGTGTGTTTGGTGATATTAGTTCTTTCATTTATTAACTTGAAATATTTCATCCGTTCATTCATCTTTTATACTGTTTAACCGGTATTCAGGGAATGTCGATTAACCTAATGTCTTTGGCCTGCGGAAGGAATCTCACCAACACCGGGAGAACATGCAAACTCCATGCCGGGAACTGCTAACCACTACGCCACTATGACACATTAACTTTAAATAATACAAAAAAAAGTTTTTTTTTTTTTTTTTTGTGATTTTGAAAAAAGAAGTAACTTGGAGTCAAAGGGTTGTGATTAAACCGGTACATCAACGATAACCTGACACTGTTTAAGTATAAACTCTGATATTTTATTTTTATTTTCATTGTCCCTTGATTCACCATTTGAATGACTCTCAGTTGTCACTTTTAACTTATAAGTGTATAAATATAACTTATATTCATCTAAAGTACAAAACGTGCGATTATTTTTAAACAGTGTCAATCTACGCCATCTAGCGGGGGAAAATAAGACCAGCACCGCGTTCAGACAGGAAGAAGGAACTCCGTTACCCAGCAACACTTCCGGGTCTCACGCGTCATACCTTGTCACGTGATCCGCTCGTGCTCATTCTATAGTATAACGCGCGTTCACGAGCGTTATCCTTGAATGTCTTGTTTTAAAGGCTGGGTTTATTAAAAAACAGAAACAGCTCGACTCTGGAGTGCGATTGGCTTCGTTACGGAATAAGTTGAGGGCAGGACAAGAAGACGAAGTTTATTTGTGGATTTGGTGGGTGACGTCATCACCAGCTGGCACATGATGGTGTGGAGTTGTTGTTGTGAGTGAGTGAGTGAGTGAGGAGGACAGTGTGGAGTTGTTGTACCTGTGCAGGTGAAATGACTGATCAGTAATGGAGACTCCTGCACTGCCACATGAGGTGAGTCTGATCTGACAGGGACAACATGGAGAGCAAAATTGAGTTTTAAGAACAGGCCAGCTATAGAACATTCATTGGGGGGGCACAAACTTTTGCTCTCACATGTCCCTGTATTACGGTGCCAGTGTCTGAATCACGAGCTGTGACTAAATCAAGGCGAGGAAGCTGAACTTGTGCTGCAGATGCGATCATGTGAATTCGTTCCTCTTTGTCACAGGTCGTTTCTCACATCCTGAGCTTCCTTCATCCGTCAGACCGAAAAGAAGCCTCGCTGGTCTGCAGGAGCTGGTACGAAGCGGGCCAGGATCGTCAGTTTCAGGTTATTTGCTGGCAGAAATCTGATTAAAAAAAAAAAAAAGAACAGATTGAATGCATCCTGATGGAGAGATTTGACAGATAATTAAAGCCAGATTCTGGAATAACAGCAGTATTTCTTGTTCTATATTTATACTGCGGTGGTCTTTCGGCTGCTCCTGATCTGCACAACAACTTGGCACGGGTTTTATGCCGAAACCCAGGCCTTTTGCATGGCAGGCGCAAAACCTACCACTGAGCCACCAATGCCCTATTATAATACTATAATGTTTAAAATAGTTATTTTACTGTGATCTTTAACAAGCAAATATTACACAGAAGTGTTCATTAATTCAACCTGTAACGCTAATTAATACATGTCCAATTGTCTCATTTTTATTATCCGGCCCTATGTTTCCTTTTCTCTTTCCCCTTCTAGAAAAATGTCACGTTCAGGTTCCCGGCGTCGACGCCTTCGTTAGTGTTCATTCGTGGTCTCGCACACCGGCATCGATGCAGTCTGATCATCAGCCACGTGGACGACTCTAATCTGTCACGTCGAGTGCTAGAGGAGGTCGGAGTTCACCTGGGGGCGCGGCTGGAGGGTCTGGCGCTGCCCCGGAGCAGTATGATGGAGTCGTCCCTCCTGAAACTGCTGCCATGTCTGACCGGCCTGCGCAAGCTCGACCTCACCGGCCTCGACAGTCTCTTCATGTCGGGAGCTTTCCTGAGCCGCGAAGAGCATCGACAGCAGGTCAGAGCTTCGTCAATCCTCTGTTAAGAAACAGACTGGAAAACCACAGTACTTTTTAATTTGTATGTACTTTTCTTACAGTCTTTTTTTTTTCAACTTGGAATAAAAATCCATAAATATATATGGAGAAGGGGAGGTTCATTATCAGAAAGATCCTTCGATTGTATCCATTGAAATTGGTATTAATTTGGATTTGTTTCTTTTTTTTAATACTTTTTCTAATTTATAAAGCACACTTTTATATAAATTATATAAATTATATATAATTTATAAAGTTGCTTTTCAGTTCTAATAAATTTCATCTTTTATGATGATACTTTGCCACACATTATTGATCACCTTTTTGTAATTGTTATTTAAAAATAACTTATTTTATTATTTATTTTATTACGAAAATGCCGATAGGTCCGTACAGCGCTGAAGAACCTGGAGGAGTTGGACCTGTCTGACCTGCGCTACCTCTCTGACCTCACCTTTAACCGTCTAACCGGCTGCACCCTGAGACTCCGTCGTCTCGCGCTGGCTGGCTGCCACATCGCTTTCGAGTTTGACCCGTACCGAGGCCGTGCGGTGGGCCCGGGCTCGTCAGCCATGCTGTCGCTGAGGAACCTTCTCCGGCTGGTCCAGGATCACAGCTCCACGCTGCGCGGCCTGGACCTCAGCCGCACCTCCATCACCCCCGAGTCTCTGCGCTCGCTGGTTCGCGTCCCCGGCCTCCACCTGGAGGAGCTGAGCTTGTCTGGCTGTAAGAAGCTCACTGATTACTCCATCGAGCAGCTCTGCCGGCACCAGAGAGGCCTCCGCAAGCTGGACCTGAGCGGCTGCACGGAACTGACGAGCCGCAGCGTGCTCGCTGTAGCAGCCGAACTCAAACACCTTCAGAGTCTCTCGCTGTCCCGAGACTGGAAGGTGACAGAGAAAGGATTGGCAGATTTAATGGCGCTGCCCGCTCTGACCTCGCTGGACCTGGCTGAATGTGTTAATGTGTGCACAGTGGAGCTGGTGAAGGGCCTGTCGTCCCCACAGCCCAGAGCACAGCTGGAGAAACTCAGCCTCAGGAACTGCACCTACATCCAGGTGAGCCCCAAGTTCATACATATCCATCAAAGGAAGTCCATTTATGTTGTTGGATTTTTCGCTGCTCTTGCTTTTACTCTCAGAGCTGTGTTCCGTCATTCTGCATAAACCAGAGTCCCGGTTTGACTCGAACGACCTTTTTGATTAATATAATGAAATCAGTCCTAACAAAAGAAAAACAGACACGTGTCATTAAACATTCCAACTTGCACTCTTCGCAGTTTATCATCTCCAATATCTGATCCAGTCACTTTTATGTATTACATATCCTTCAGTTGTATTTATTTAGTCTCCACCGCAGTTTTGTTGCAGTTTTTTTTCTGCCTTTACCTAAAAATGACGCAAATTAAATATTCATTAAATACGCAAATCTAAAAATGTACTGAAATCCTTTTTCAGTTTTGCCGAGAATATCTCATGCATGTTTTTCACAAGGCTTTGCCATTACACTTTTTTTTAACCCTGGGTGTTAACGGCTCCTTCGTGTTTTCCGCTCCAGGACGTGTGCTCGCTTGCTCGATCGTTGACGTCCAGTCTGAAAGAGCTGGACCTGACGTCCTGCGTCGTCCTCACAGACTCGGGTGTCCGCGCCATCTCCTCCAACCTGCCCGGGCTGCAGGTGCTGCGTCTCGCTTTGTGTAAGTTGATCACTGACTGGGGGCTGCTCGGGATGGAGGAGCCCAGTGACGGCAAAGAGTCCAGCGAGTACGCGGTAAGAGAGGTGAAGGTTCGAAACAGAAAGGTCTTACTGGTAACAATCGAACCCTTTACTTTCAATGAACTCATAAACTAACCTTCAGTCTCAGAGTCGTATACGCTTCAGCAGGAAATGCAGAAATAATATGAGTTAAAATCCAATAATTAAAGATGTGTTCTCATTCGATGTCCAGTTTTGTTCCACCAATGGACAAGAAAAAAAAGCATTATTTCGTTTTTCAGGGCTCTGTGCAGGACACTCGAGTTCCTGCACTCCAGTCTTAACACACCATGTCTTCATGGAGCTCACTTGATTTTTTTATTTATTTTTTTATTTCCAGTGAAAGGAAATCTACAGTGTACAAAGACATTCTATAGAACTGTGTGCTTCTGACTGTGAAGCTCCACACGAGTGTGAGGGTCAGGGGTCCACATACATTTGGACACGTTTATAGTGTATCTAAGGAGCATGAAGCTGAAGACAAATCCATGAATACTGAATAGAATAATGAATACCAAGGTAGTTAATGAACACTTACAGTAAGTTAGTGTCACTAATACCCGCTGGTTTCCCTTAAATGGTATAATTATAAGATTATAATTTTAGATCTTATATCTTTTTTATTTTTATTTTTATTTTTTTTACAATTTTCAAATTTTAGATGATGGGATAAATCCTTGTTTTTAACAACACATATTTATGTTGAATTTCTTTTTAGGGCCAATATGATGTACTATTGTAGATTAGTATTAGATTGTATTATTATTATTATTATTATTTATTATTATTATTATTATTAATTTTATTTATTTTATTATTATTATTATTATTATTTATTATTTTATTATTATTATTTTATTTTTTTTATTATTATTGCACACTGACTGAAAGCAAATTATTTTATTTAAAACATTTGTACTTTATTTGAAAATATAATTTTCTTTACATTCTTTAAAAAAATAGCTTGAAAAACAAAAATAAAATACTTTATGTAATTAATTTAGTCTAATCTACTTTAGTCTGATCCAATTTTCGCCCTTTATTTCTCCCATATTATAGTACTTTTTTAAAATCTTTAAAAAATGTAAAGATATATATATTTTTAATACAATCGTTGATTTAAAAATAATAATAAAAAAAATTAAAAAATACTTTTGTATTATTTAATTGTATAATTAAACAATGCACCTTGCACACGTGTGCAAATTTCTTCAAATATTAAGATTGTTGTTGTTGTTGTTGAACACTATTATTGGTGTTATTAAATAAAACTGACCTGTATTACTAATGTAGGATTCATTCTGGACACTTTAAACTAAATATTTACAGAAGTGCTGAACTTTTGTGTGATACTACTGAGGTTCAGCTGGGTGAGATTTGATAATAAATCAAAGTAAATATTCTCGGGTTTGTCCAGCATGTCGTCCAGGAGACTGTGTGTGTACGTACTGGGTTAAAAAGAAACGATATGAATGTTGTACTCTAGTTTTAGCTACAGTAAATCGCATAAAACTCAGAGAACTGAAGCGTAACTCTTCACTACATGGCAGGAGGATGCAGGGCCGAGCTTCACCCGGACCTTCGGGAACATGGGCTTCTTTCAGCCTCCCAGAATGCCGTTCGATGAGAAGCCACGCCTGGTGAGTGACGAGGACCTGGGAAGCTTCCGGGAGCAGGAGGGAACCTCGCTACGGGCCATCAAAGGTCTCCAGGAGCTCGACCTGACCGCCTGCTCCAAACTGACCGACATCAGCGTAACAGAAGTCAGTTCCTCCTGTACACCGTCCGTGTGATCTGGACCGGTTCTGGTTCTATAGATAAGATTGATTCTAAGCAGGAAAAAAAATCAACAAAATGTTGGCAAACGGCAACTGAGGTTTTGTTATTTGTTTAACCAAACACAAATTAGACACTTTTTAATTCCTAATCAGTAGTGAGAAATAAAATACAATCTAATAAGGAATTCAATGTTCTGCTGAGCTGGATGTTATTAAAGGGGCAATTTATAATGATTAGCGCTCCTTCTTCCTAATGATCAGGAACGGATCTGTTCTGTTTAAGCAATGCTCATGTCATGGCCTGAAAAATGCTTAGGGGAAAAAAAAAAAAAAAAAAGTTGAGTCATAACTAAACAGTTTTACAACTGAATTAAATACGATCGGAATGTGTAATGCTATAGGGAATGTAGCCCAGCAGGAAGTGCAGCAGTTAATATACAAGTACAAAGAAAAAATAAATGAAAAAATAGTGCAGCATTTAAACAATACAAACTAACAAACCTTTTATCACACGTACAGTACAGTATTCTGTAATAGCCTGGTCATTGTTCCCCCGCCAGGTGTTGCGTTTCCCCGTGCTCCAGCGTCTCTCTCTCGCCATGCTGCCGGAGCTCAGCGATGAAAGCGTGGCGTCTGTGGCGCGTCACTGTCGCAGCCTGACCAGCCTGGCGCTCAGCGGATGTTCCTGGCTCACAGACGAGGGTCTGGCACACGCCCTGCCTCACCTGCACAGACTGCAGCATCTGCAGCTCGCCTACTGCGACGGCATCACAGACGGGTGAGCTGGCACGAGCCCACACCATCACCGGCCCTAAGACCCAAATTATTTACTATATATATATATATATATATATATATATATATATATATACTGTATATACAGTATATGTAATCAGAATCGCAATACGAATCGAATCCTATTTATCAAGATAATATTGTATCGAGCGGCCCCTGGTGATTCCCGTCCCTATTATATACAGTACATACACACACACACACACACATACACACACACACACACACACACACACACGCTAGTGTACATGTAGTGGCTTTGTGTTTATGTTGCTTTATCGTCTTCCGCCAGGTCCCTGAGCCTCATCGTCCAGCACTGTAGGAGACTGAAGACGCTGGACATCTCCAAGTGCAGAGACATTACCGTAACCAAGGTGGACGTCCTGCAGTCGCAGCTGCCCTTTCTGGAGAACGTGCAGTGTTGTTCTGTGAGCGGCGCGGCCCTAAACCTCACACTCTGATTAACGATACCGTGTCGCTTGACCAGGCGTCTTTGCTAGTCAAATTTGTGTGGGATCGTGTAAAGGAGGACCTGGTCCAGATTTAATCACTAATCCGACGGTGCTTGTGATGTTCCTGCTGAGAAATAGCGGCCAACACTTTCATCTAACGAGTTCCATCTCTACAGAAATCAACAAGCTTATTCTCACCGGGCTGTAAAGCTTTAGCAGGGTGTTGTTCTACAGGGTAATGATCAGCTATGAACGTGCTCAAGAATCATATCAGAAAGATCATCAAGGAATCATCCTACAAATCTTTATAACTCATCAGTATGTACTGTACAATTAAACATTTATTCAGAGATATAAAGGACTGTAAACACTGCTGTGTTAAATGCATTTAACCCCTCAGTGCCTTTCCCAAGATTATATTTACAGTGTGTACCGTGGCATATGAATGCATTATAACCCTCTGTGAAGGCGTTCATAGGTCAGTATAGACATGGCCTTAATAGAAAGTATTTCCGAATATTTAAATTGACACAATTGTCCTCTGTCTTTCTAAACTAACCTTCGTAACCTCTCGCAGCCGGAGGCCTAGGGTTGAGCTGATTGGCCGAGCTCTGTCAGAGGGGAGGGATGAGAGGTACTTGGTGCTCCCACATTTCCCACTATTCAGCCAATCAGGGGCGTCTGTGAGCTCACGCAAGCGGAAGGAGCGGATAGCGCTGTCCTCCGAGTGTGTGACTCCGCCCTCAATGGTGCATGAGCGAGCAGTTCGGAAAAAAAAAAGTCAGCCCTCCCGACTGAGTGGTACAGTAGTAGTAGTAGTAGTAGTAGCAGCCTTAATGTGGAGCCCCCTAGTGACGGGGAGGAATTGGACACGACTAAATTAGGGAGAAAATCGGGAAAACAAACAAACAAACAAACTCTATTCATCGTATCTACTGTAACACAGAGGTTATTACCCAGACGGTAATGTGGCTAGAAGGTAACTTTGTTGTGGTCCATTACACCTGAATGTGTGTTCAGAAGTTGCTGTTTTGCTGCGGTCCCGCTGTGATACAGTACAGGTGCAGGTCTTCTGTAAATGTCCATCACTTTTACATCTTCGTTCACAAGAAATGTCATTTCAACACTTTTTGAAAAATCTATTTGTCTATCGCCATTTGACCCATTTGAACAGTGTACACAAGACCATTAGGGATGTTTCCGTGTTTTAATGATTATGAATTTTATACCAAAAAAAACAAAAACAATAATTGTCAATCTTTACACTTTAATGTAAAGTACATCTCCGTACAATCTCACACACAGAATCTGATCAACGCATTTTGGATTTTATTTAATAGCCTTTGTTCAAGATTTGGATACCAATAAAACAAATTACGTCAAGTTAAGTTTTTTTTTTTTTTTGTCTAGTAGCAATGTGCTTCCTGAATTTCTAAAGTGCCCAATGTTACACTATTCTTCAGAACATTTCATCTTATCTGCGAAAACTTGCACTTGGATAAAAATAAAGAATTTTTTTTTTTTTTTTTTTAAAGGCATAACATTGAACGTATCAATGAAGACCCGACACTAGATTTCCTCCAGCATTCAAGTCTTACACTGATGTGTCAAAATCTTAATTAACTACAGGACTGTGCAAAATGTTTATTTAAAAATCACCCTCATTCCTTCCTGTAAATTTCCTGATTGGTTCGTTTTATCTGTATGCATCATAAATGTGTTGATTAAAAATCAATTCGAAAACTTTCTTCTTCAACAAGAAGTGTGTGTGTGTGTGTGTGTGTGTGTGTGTGTGTGTGTGTGAGTGAAAGAGAGAGAGAGAGAGAGAGATGTAATTAATTAAGGAAGACGTTTAATAAATTGTAACTTTAAGCCTTGATTGATTAATCATCATTAATCTGGTACAGTAGCGAGTATTTTTTTTTATCACTCATTTTAATTCACATTAAATAGTTACAGAATGTGTAGATTTAATATATTTATCTGCTGCTCTCAAGCTACTTATCACTATAGCTGCTAGTGACTTCAACATTCTATTGTCATTGCAAGATAAAATAAAAAATGTTGAAAAATATCGGTCAGATCCAGAACAGTGCTTCAAAGATTGATGATGATTTTGTGAACGCTATTACAATTCAAGTGTGCAGAAAATTTAATACATATCGAAAAATGTACCATTATTGTTATCATTATTAATGTGCCAAGTACCTCATGATGTACCGTTTACATGTAAAGAATTTCCTGTGTGTTAAAATCTTGTTCAACTGCAATGGCTCACAATACACAATGAAACAAAACTCATTTTGTTAAAAAAAAAAAAACAAAAAAAATAATAAAACACATAACATCTCCGTACGCCATCAATGTAAAATATTCCACATTTATCCACGTACCCTCTGGTAATAGCTACACTTTTCATTAAATTGTATATTACTGGATGTTTAAACATGTGCGTATTCAAGCCCCGTTCGAGAGAAAATTTCCCTAAACATTAAAACTAGCTGTTTGTAACGTTGGCGCCCTCTATTGCCCATAAGGTGAATTTCAATAAACGCATTAACATGAATCTGAAACCAACCGCATTTCAACTCGACACAGGTCCATTAAACACAATTAATTCTTATCGGATATTAACTGTATGGTCATATATTATATTTATTGCTTTCTGATCGAAGCCGTCACCTTGTAATCACCGTAATTCCAACGTAATGTGAACACACGATCATTTTGAAACAAAACACGGCCGATTCCTCAGCAGTAGTTCGGAGGCCGTGACATTTATACCTGGACTTTGGTTGGTGGGTGCTGATTTGCGTAAAGCACTTCTACATATTGTGTACAAGTGTAATTCCTTATTTGTCAGTTTCAGTTCCTTTATAAAAGCGTTGCGGTTCAAAAGGGCCACTCGAGTACCGAACCGCACTGAAGACCAGTTTAAGGAAATAAAATCAAACAAATAAGTTTAGATAAAGAAATTAAAATGAGTGCAGTACTGTTAGAAAATGGTTAAAGAAAAATTGATTATATTGATATACACACACACACACACACACACGTACATGTATGTCACATACACCAACACCCTCAGAATGTCTTGAAAGCGACCGTCTCTGTCAAAACCTCTTCAGTCTGCTCGCCTCGTCACCCCGCCGTGGGCTTTTCCGTGTCCCACCACTTCATACTCGCTGCTCCTCGGCTCCACAAAACCCCCGCCGAGTTCCTCCTCTTCCGTCGACTCCCTTGGGCGGGGCAGGAGGAGGAGGAGGAGGAGGAGGAGGAGGAGATCACGCCCCTTGGTCTGGCTTTATTGCTCCGTCTGGCTGAAGTCGTAGCAGAAGTTGAAGTTGCTGGGCGGGTTGGGGACGGGCGGGGCCGAGTCTGGAATGGGGACGTTTTCCAGGTCCAGGAGGCGGAGTTTGATTTCCATGGAGAGGAGGATCTCCAGCTCACTGCGCATGGACTCGCTGCTCATGTCCTTCCCCAGGAGAACATTCAGACCGTCTGTCCACAAGCAAAACTGAGAGGGAGGGAGAGACGGAGAGACAAAGAGAGAGAGAGAGAGGGTTAAGAGTTAAAATCTTTTTTTTTTTTTTTTTACATACCTGTAATATACATTTTCTCCACCTCTTTAGCACCATTTGGAGAGAAAAAGAGTGAGAGAGTGAGGTATGGAAATAAAACAGACTAGCTAATGGAACGATGATGGAAAGTTGAAATTTCACTCACATCTGTTCTGGAGGAGGCGACGAAATTCAAGCTGTACTCCTCGACATCATACGTAATGCTGAACGCCAGGTCCAACATCTCCTGCACGATTTATTACCCCAAAAAAACAAAAAACAACAACAACAAAAAAAAAACACCATTTATATGCTTCTGAACCCTCACGATGAGTCATTTACAGACTCTTGGAATGTCAGAGCCAGCGAGCCAAAAGAAATCCAAAGACAATCATCTTAAAGAACTTCAGGCATCTGATGGTAAAGCTTAAGTTCTTCCAATGCTTAAAAAAATACTACTACTACTACTAATAATACTAATAATAATTTGCTGTTCTATTACACCAGATATAAAAACACTATTATCTAAACACTATATTATCCAGTGAGTGAAAGGTGACGTCTAATCATAAGAAAAGTAAATACTTATAGTATAATAAATGGAGATGAACCTTGGTTTGCTTGCCCTTGTTATCCTTCATATGAGGACAGTCTTTACCAGTCAGCAGCGCTTTAATGTCGGCCACAGGGACTGAGTAAAAAAAAAAAAATTTGGACACTAAATTAGAGTGCAAAAGTTTGTATCCCCTTGACATTTAGTTACAGTAAATGGAAAAATGTTCCTCTTTTTATTAACTGAAAAACATTAAAACAAACACTTTAAGAGCGTATCCTGCAACAAGACAAGCAATTTAAAATGTCCAGCAAAACGCATACAAACATTTCCTTTTATAAAAAAATGATGCGTTACAGAGAAAACCTATTTGAAATATCATCCGATACAAACTTTTGATCTAATATTTATAGACCATTTTGTTACACAGGATATTCAGACATCATGTAATTTGTCCACAAACTTTTGCACTCCACTGTAACTCTGCTCTCTGGAAAACTCTTTTTTTTTTTTTTTTTAATATGGAAAATGTGACCGCATCACTCACTCTTGTCCTGCAGACTCTCGATGGATGGCGTCTCCGTCTCCTCCTCAATGTCTCCATAGTGCAGGACTTTGTGGTTAGGGGACAGCCGACAGTACCACAATTTATCTGAAATTAACAGCGATAATGCATCCAAACAAAAACAAACAACAAAAAAAAAAAACAGGTCAGTTTCCAGTTATTTGTGCCAATTTGTATAAAGTTGCACAATTTCTGTCAATAACATTCAAACAGAGCGGAAAAGTGATTTCATCGAAACAGTGATAAAAAATGTCCACCTGACTTTTAAAAAGGCCTTGTATGATGAATTGTTAAAAAAAAAAAAAAAAAAACTTGTCTGCTCCAGGGGCGCCGTATCTTGGAATGTGCAAAGATAAAAGTATTTCACTGAGCTGTAATGTTCAGGACATTTTGTTCTTGCTTGTTCCTCTGGTAGCTACGAGCACTTCACTACTCGTCCACTAGGGGGCGAGCACAACCATCTCTCTACTCGTTTCCTCGAAAGAGTCGTAATCCCACAAAACAAGGCACAAAAACAGAAAGCACAGATATTCTGTAAGTTACAGCTATAAAGTCACTATATATTCGAGTTACCCTTTACAGATCCCTGAGTGATTAAGATTCCGCGTACACGGTGATGGAAATCGGCTCACAGCAAAATCGAACGAGGTGCATTTGGCCTACAGCGACTCCATCATTTATGGTTAAAACGTTGCCTGTTTTTTGGCTCACAAGCAATAAAAGGGTGGGATTGGGAAATGGGAAATGTGCGTTGAGGGAATGGTTGCACAATCAAAACCAGTTGAAGGCCCTGAATCTGGGACGGATGGCGCGCGAGGACGTTTCTCACCTTGTCTCCGGCGGCTGCTGATTTTGCGGAACAGAGTGCCGTGACACAGACGGTTCAGTCTCTGCTGTCTGATCAGCTCCAACAACTCCGGCTTCAGACGCTCCTTCAGCTCGCTGCACGAACAAGCAGACGCAAACACACACACACACACACACACACACACACACACACAGCAATCTATTAATGCCTTTAAAAATGAATGTTTTGGGAGAAAGACAAAAAAAAAAAAAAATCAATCATTTACTTTAAATGCTGGAAAAATCAACAAAGATGTTTTCGTCTAATTTAGTTTTGCACTGGAGTGGATTTAATATCAAACCCCCTCATCCCCATGATCTTACACCAATACACAGACAAGTGTTTATATTCATTCTTCAGATTCCATCGTTAAATCCTGTAATCTCACTTTCAAATTAATAATTATTATTATTATTGTGTACACGGCAGACTGCACACTTTGCTTTGGTGCTCTCCTAAAGGACATAAAAAAAAAAATATGTAGCTAAAAATTGTTTTAGTTTTTTCACCCAAATAAATGAAAAACAAGAAACACTTTTGTCCAAGATGGGCGAGTCCATATCTGGGCCAACGTGAGAAGAGACAAATATACGCATATAATATACATATACATAGTTTATTTCTTTATGAAGTAAATTTAAAAAAAGAAAAAGAAAAAAAAAAATGATCTTGTGTTTTCAATATACAAACACAATTTAAGTCCCGCCTCTATGCCCTATGTTTAACCAATCACAGATGACAATAAATCCTTCTAGCCAATCATAACGCAGTGAGCGTCATAATGCAATTTAGAATTTTTTTTTTGTAATTTTCTTTAAATTAAAGTATATTTATACAGCAGTAACTCTTCTACCGCTGGCTAAGATACAGACTCACCCATCTTAGACAAAAACTTTTCTTTTTGTTTTTTTGGCAAAATGACTGAAATATTAAATTATACTGTATACATTTATAAAAAATTAGATATGATATAAATAAATAGATACAGGTTCATCTAAAGAAACATCCAGAAAAACTTAAGAAAAACAGTTTGGCTAAGCATTATTACAAAAATAACTTTTTAAACTGAAAATATCATTTAGAATCGAAAGGATAAAAACAATTTAAATGGGAAGATGTTACTATTTTAAAAAATGATCTCAAAATTGAGCCCCCTCAAAAAAAAAAAAAAAAACACTTCAAAAACTGAATAAGAATAAAAATTCTTCATGATACAGATGATTCCTTACAATAGCGCGTGTAATCTGATTGATGTCATTTAATGAACTCACACACAAATCTAACGCATCATCATATCGATATTGTAGCATATTTCCCAGCCCTGCTACACAGCGAGGTAATGATTACGTGTAAAATCATAAGCAAGTTCCGACTCGGAGTCATGTGATAATAAAATACTAAAGTATTCAACAGAAAAATATATAATAAAAATGTCCACCTGACTTTTAAAAAGGCCTTGTATGATGAATTGCTTAAAAAAATAATAAAATAAATAAATAGTCTGCTCCAGGGGTGCCGTATCGTGGAACGTGCAAAGATAAAGTATTTCATTGTGCTTAATGTAAATGACGTTTTGTCCTTGCTTGTTCCTCTGGTAGCTATGAGCACTTCACTACTCATCCACTAGGGGGCAGAAGAATGCACTTGGACTGTATTCGGAACATGTATATAGTAAATTAGGTTCATGTAATTATGTGTAATTAACCTCATTACATTCACACTTAAAATACTGAACATCTGCAGTGTAAAAAGAGTCGACTGAACTCTAAATCAGTCCTGAGCGGCAGCTAACAGAACGTACAGTCCTACAGTATATCTGTGCATGAATGTGTCTCACAGCACGGGGGGTGCGAGCGTCTCCTCCTGGTGCAGTCTCTCCGTCTGGCGCAGTTTGAGGATCTCGCTGTAGTTCAGTGCGTTCACTTTGTTCTTAAAGAGCTCCAGTGAGGTGGGTTTACTGGACAGGGTCCTTGTGATCTGCTCCCGTACCACCTGCATGACCTGCATACATACACACACACACACACACACACACACACACACACACACACACACACACACAGACACACACAGACACACACAGACACACACAGACACACACAGACACACACAGACACACACAGACACACACACACACACACACAGACACACACACAGACACACACACAGACACACACACACACACAGACACAGACACAGACACACACACACACACGTCAGTTACCAGTAGTCACATTTTCTAATCGGATTTATTTTACGAGAACGATACACTTCAC